>PVJH01026529.1:0-29948 GCA_004026705.1 Nesogale talazaci
CTGCCTGTCCCTCTGGGAGAGAGCGCATGGGTAGTCCTCCATCAGGCCCTGAGGAGTCGTCACCACAAATAGGTCTGGGCTTTCTTTTTTTTTTTTTTTTTAGGCATCACTGCCTTGGTGGTGGTGGTGGGAGTAGGAGGCCCAACCTTTGCTCCATGGAGCTGGAATCGAACCTCCATCCCAGTGGGCTGCAGTCCTGCGCACAACCACTACGCCACCGGGGCTCAGCTGGGCTTTCTTTTGAGTGAGAGTCTGATTCATAGTTGATTTTACAGCCCCGTTGGCCCGGAAGGTATAATTAGGCAATATGGGAGCTTTTTAAAATTATTATTTTTTAATATGGGAGCATTTTTGAAGAAAGGAAGTGGTGGTTGTTGGTTGTGGTGGTGCCTCTGTATGGCAGGGGCGCATGTTCTAACTGGGGTGCAGAGTTGTGATAGTTGTGCAGAGTTGTGGGGTGCAGAGAGGAGGTGCGTTGCCCTGTGGTGCCTCCCATTTGAGGGTAAGTGAGGGGAGGCAGGAGGCTCCCCCATCTGTCCCGCACTCAGCAAGGAGGGCCGGGTGTGATACTTGCACACTGACACGTGCTAATAATCTTGGGGGTGGGGGCGCAGTGTTCACCCACGGAGCTGCTAATCGAAAGGTCAGCAGTTTGAAACCCCAAGCTGTTCCTCAGGAGAGAGACAGGGCTTTCTACTCCCGTGAAGGGTTGCATTCTGGGACACTCCCAGGGGCCAGTTCTGCCCTGTCCTATGCGGTCGCTCTGAGTCAGCTTCATTTGATGGCGGGCAGAGGAACAATGCTGCGGTGGGGGGCACAAGGGCTCAGAACACCGGCGTAAGGTGATCATGGGATCCCGGGCGCCGTGCCCACCGGTGCCACTTCCTTGATGTTTCACTCTCAGGCAACTTAATTACCCAAACGGAGACTCCGTTTCCATATCAGCAAAAGAGGAACTAGGAGCGGTTGTCTTAGGGCGTTGCCATGAAGGCACACTGGGGCAGGAGGGAGCGGTGCTCAGCCCAGCCCTAGTTTCTAGTGCAGCGCCTCTCGCCCGAAGCCCCTCCCACTCTCTGTAGCATGCATTGCATTGTGGTTGCATCTATCTGTGAGGTGCCCTCATGCCACTTCCAAACCCCAGTGACCCCGCACTCGACAGCACGACCCCTGGTCGTGTGCAGGGGTCCCTGTCCTCAGGGCCTCTCTCCACTGACAAGCTCCTAGGCGTGTGCCAGGTGGCCCGTGACCTCGCCCATCCTCAGGGGGCTGGCTGGCATGCGGGTCTTGTGGGAGCCATCCGAGTGGAATAGAAGCCCAGGTTCCTGTAGGAGCATCCCCCTGGGATCATGGCTCCTACCCGCCACCTTGCTCGGGAGGCAGAGGGCCAACCCAGGAAGGACAGCGACTTTGGAGCCCAAAAGAGGATCCTGCGGACTTTTGGCCTAACCTTTCTGAACCTCCATGCCATGCCTCTCAAATGGCGCTGGGGTGATTCTGTGTCCCCAGGGGCCATCTGGGTGGTTCACCGCTTGATCAGGTGTCTGCAGTTTATTCTGTGCTTGATCACTATTTCCCGAGGACTGAATGGGAGTTAAAAGGACAGATAAGTGGGTGCTCGACAAAAGTTACTATCCTTGCTACTCCTCCTCTTTCTCTCCTTCCTTTTCCTGGGGCCCCGCACGTCTCATGGCAGATGGGCGGGAGGCTGATCCCTCATTCATTCCATGAATACTGTGTGCCAGGCAGTCAGGAACCAGGGATACAGCTGTTGGTTTCCTGGGCTGGGGATTTAGGCTTATGCTGCCCTGGGAGGAGCGAGTCAGTCAGTCTAATAGATGAACACAGCATGGGGGCTTCTGAGAAGGCAAGCAGTGCAGGGGGTGGGGAGGCAGCACAGTGCCTAGACTAGAGAAACACATTCATAGACACACCCTATGTGTATAAGAAAGAGCTTTATAATCAAGAGTAGCTGAATATGGAGAAAACACCCCAGTCCAGGCCAGATCAAGTCCGTAAGTCCAATAGTAGCCCATATGTCCGATACTAGTCTATGAATTCCTCTTCAGACTCACGCAGCACATGCAATGATGCCGAATGCAGGAAGGTCACAGGCCAGTGGGTGGAAAGTCTTGTGGAAGCATGTCAGTGCTGGTGTGGCTTTCCATGTGGTTTCTCCAGCTCCAGGGTTCTGTCTGCCATCAGCGTAGTTCCACAGCTTGTCCACGGAACATGAAGCAGAGAGAGTGTGTCTCCCGCCTCCAGGGAGGATGATAGGAGTTCCCCGAACCCTCAGAAGAGGCTTCATTGGCTCTTTGACCTGGTTGACAGGCTAGACTCCGCCCCTTCGCTCAAGTTGACAGGAGATTATGTAACTGCCACAGCATCTAAGCAAGCATGGTTAATGAGGGTCTCAGGGTAAGAATTCCATTTCACATGGTTCTTCCTGTTGTTCAGGTTGTTGTCAGCTGAGGGCAAGGTGAGGAGGGGCCAAGTGCCTGTGAGCAGTTCTGCACTGTCTAGGGAAGGTGCCCAGAACCTCCTTCCAACACTCACTTCTCTGGGAGTCTGAGCAAAGGCTCTCACCTGGAGAGGACCCCTGGTCTGGACCCAGAGATGACGGGAAAGGTGTCTGGGCAGGGTTTCTTGTCAGTTACGAGGCTGGGCCGGCGGACTCACTGTGTGTGTGCTCTGGCACCAGCACCCTCAGCTGAGTTTACGCTCCCCAGGTGCCAGGGCTCTCAAAATAAGGGCGGTGGTGTTTGCCTTGCTTGTTTTGGCCACAAAACCTGGGGCACTGCTTCTGCCTCTCCCACAACAGTTTCAAACTCTCACAGGCCCCCTTGCCAGCCCCTTGCTCCCCCTTACTGCCCCCCCCCGCCCCACCGTGTTGTTGGGACCTTTGGATGGGGCTCCAGGTGTGCATCTGAACCAGTTCCATGGCTGTGGCGGCGATGCTCATTGGTCCATGCTAGCATCCCAGCCCACCTGTCTCCCTTGCTCTGGCCAAGGGGCCAAGTCTAGAAGACATCTTTCTGGAGCATCTTGGCAGGGAGCATCAGCAGGCAGGCCGATGGACCGCTTCCTTTTGAAGGCAGCTTCTCCAACTTGGTGTGCCTGTGTGGTGTCCCAGCAAAGGAGTCCTTTCCCCACAGATTCAGAGGCTCTGGCACAGGATCCAAGAGTCTGCTTCTCCTCCTCCTCTGTCATAAAGCCATTTCTCTAGTCGATCAGAATCTCATAAGCACAGAGTTCGAGGCACCGCCCAGCTCCTTAGCTTGCTTGTGTGTTAAAAAGAACAGCAGCCATGACCACCAGCCAGTGGCTGTGGCACTGACTCGTGGTGTCCCCGTGTGGGTCACTTAGGACTGGACTCCACAGCGTTTTCAGTGACTGGTTCCTGAGAAGCAGATTGCCAGACCAAGGTCTCTCTCTGGGTGGGCGGGAGCCTGCACCCTCTTGGCTGGCAGGTGGGCTCATTTCTCGTTTGCACACTCCAGGCTGTATGCTCAGACCCCGAGTCTGGCCCAGCTCTGAGTCTCCAGGCATGACCCACACCTAGGAGTATGTGCTGAAAGGGAGAGGGAGTGCAAGGTAAACCCTTGTACGCAGAGCCCATCCCACTGTGAAGAGTGGCCCATGAATTGCGCTCTGTGGTCTGTGGTCATGTCTGCAATCTCAAGTGTTGACGTTTTCTCAGTGAGGAGGCACGTCTGTTCAGGATTTTAATGACCAGACAACGATGTCTTGAAAGGATGAACTGAATAGGGGCACGTATTTTTTTTCTTCTAATGAATCTGAGCCTTTCCTCTTTCCTTGGCTTTTGCCTTGGTACATTTGTGTGAAGTCGCGTCATGAATTAGTGGTTCTCAATTTTAACTGCACATTAGTATTACCTGGGAAGGGGGATGGTTTGTCAAGTTCTTGATCATAAAAGGATAATAATGTTTATGAACTGGAGACACATCTAAGTCATGGACTTGTGAATGTACTTTGGAATCACAATCTAAGAGCAATTAGTTCCGATGACCTGGTTCTACCTGATAGTCACCGTCATGAAGAGGTGACTGAAGAGATGGGTGCAGCACTCTGAAGAAAGCATGGTGAAGGAGCCAGACGGTGCCCATCAGACAGAATGCCGTCTGTGGTCTTACAGGCTCGTCTTCAGCCAAGCAGCCATTTAAGGGAGGTGTCAACTAGGTCCACAGGGAAGAAGCACCCCGGCCTGTATGAGCCAAAGATCACAAATAATAAACCCCAGATCCGAACGAGTATGTGAACACCTGGTTTGTAGAAGGCTACGGATGAGAGGGGAAGCCTTCTTTCCAGGGGCCCCACATGAACGTGGGCTCTGGTGACTCCCCTCTGAGTAGAGAGCGGCGAGTGAATGGCCTTGCTACCAGACAGAGAGCACTGCAAAGTGGATAACGGCAAACGCAGTTCGGGAAAAACACCCTACATTCGATGACCTCCCTTTTGGCCCATTAAAAGTTGTTTCAGTTTTAATATTTTCTGCTTTCTTTTCTGATTGAGGTTTTCCCCATGTTTTGTCTCACTATTGTCAGTTCTCTTTGCTAGTGGTTTGTGTTTTGATGATGTTCTGTAGATGAAATCCTGCATAGGCAAACCTATAGAGATAGGAACTGGGCTTGTCATTACTTTGGGGCATGGTAGTTAGGGAAAATGTGGGGAAATGGGACCCAGCAGTAATGAATAGGAGAGGAAAATTCTGAATTGATTGTACAATTCTTCTTTTGTTTGGGGGGGGGGCATCACTGCTCTCTGGTGGTGGGAGTAGGAAGCCCAGCCTTTGCTCCTGTGGAGCCTCTGCTGGAATTGAACCTCCATCCCAGTGAGCCGCAGTCCCGCGCACAACCATTACGCCATCGGGGCTCAACCTGCACAATTTTTCTTCATACGAGTGAATCATTAAATTATGTGATATGCGAAGTATATGTCAATAGAACTATTTTACAACAAGAATCACTTGAGGAGTGTAAAAAGTACCGGTGCCTGGGTCCCACTGAAATGCATTATGTAATTGGTCTTAGGTCTGGGCATAGGGTTCGTTCAAGTTCCCAAGGTGAAGTTAACGTACAGCCAGGATCACAAACCACTTGCCACTGATGGACAGAGGCCCTTGGAGAGAGAGTGAGAGAGTCATTCCTGCATCTTCTAGGGAGATCTCGGATTAGCGATGAGATGCTACGTGATCCTGGACTGCTTTTAAACGCGAACCCCAAACACACTCACACATAGATACATAGAGACACATATTATTTATATGTAAGTTCACGAGTGAGCTTCAAAAAGCCCAGGGAAAAATCCCATGAACTTTTTATTCTATGTTTCATTTTCCATTCAAGTTTGAAGCCCTCTCCTGTTTCTGGTGCATCCTTGCATGATACAAACAGTTCAGGTGCTTGGCAGATGACGGAAAGTTTGGTGGTTCAAATCCATGGAGACTCTTTGGAATAAGCTATAGCCAAATCAGCCACTGAAGAACCCTGCAGAGCGTAGTTGCACTATAATATAAGTTCTTATACCATTCTTTCCTTTATATAAGTTGCATTTATATAAGACGGGTGGTCTTATATGAGGGTTCTAGCTTCCGGGGTCCTTTCTTATATTCGGAATCCTTTCTTTTATAATCTTTTTGGCACAGAGTACAGTCATTTTTGAGAAGCTCTGGTGGTGCAGTGCACTATACGTGAGACTGCAAATCAAAAGGTCGGTGGTTTGAAACCACGAGCTGCTCCTTGGGAGAAAAATGAGGTTTTTTATGCCCATGCAGAGTGACCACCCCAGAAACCCACAGGGATGGTTTTGCTCTGAGTAGGAATTAACATGATGGCAGTGGACCTGTTCTTTGTTTTAAAAGAGTCAGCCTTGTTTTTCTTCCTCCTTTTCTCCCTTCCTTTGTTCTTTCTTTGTATTCTTTTGAAATGCACTGTAGATCATGGGAGCTGTGTGCAATACTGGCGCCCCCTGCTGGCTGCTTTGCATAAGCCTTGCTGGCCTTCCACGGAGAGGGTAGAGTGTTGGGGATCATGTGCCAGGGAATGGAAAACAGAGCCCGAGACTGGGCGTGTTTGTTTTGTTTCCATTTTTAAACTGCCCAGAAGTGGTGACTTTGAAAACGTTTGCCTTTTTAAAAAGGTGAAAGGAGTTTCTTTGAATTCTTTTCAGTCTTTGCAAAATGAGATACATTTCTGAAGTAGTGATATGTACTTATTTTGTTTACCTGTCCAAGCCCCCTCTAGCTTACACACGCACACACACACATCTTAAAATGCGTTTTATTGGGCTTTCATGAACGCACGATACAATGCAACAGTTCAATCATATTAAGAGTTGCGGTCATCACCACAATCAACTTTGGAATCCTTTCTTCCCTCCTGTATCCATTGGTGTTAACTTCCTATCCCCCCTCCCCCGCCCCCTTCATGTCCCCACCTTCACGACTATCATTTCAGAGACTTATTTTATCTGGTTGCTGCAATTCCTTGCACACCGATGACCACACGATCAGTCTTTCTTTTGCAGATGCTCAGCTTGTTTTCCTTAAACCAAAAGGAACAGTTTTTCCAGTTCATTCCTTTGGGTGTTCATTCAACTAGACCACACACATCTGTGCTTGCTTGTACCCACGAAACAAATGCGCTTAGGAAGGCACACTTTTTATGAGCTTTGAAAGTTAAAGTGAGTGACACTTGCGACTCCTTGTTAATAGCTGGTCTCTCTTTTGTTGCATCAAGATGGCTTTGGAAATTATACCAAATCAAACCCACAAGGTTGATTCTGACCCTTACCTCACCTTCGCAGCTACTGAGTCCATTCCGACTCATGGTGACTCTTTAGGGCAGGGTGGAACTGTCCCTGTGGGTTTCCAAGAATGTACCTCTTTTCGGGAGTTGAGAGCTCGCCTTTCTCCTATAGAACAAGCTGGTGGTTTTCAACTTCTGACTTTGAGGTTAGCAGTTCAATGCATAAAACCACTACACCAGCTTTGCGACTATATAGGACCGAATAGAACTGCTATGTAGGGTTTCTGAGGCTGTGAATCTTTACAGGAGCAGATAGCCCCCATCTTTCTCCCTCAGAGAGGGAGCTTGAATCACCACCTTGAGGTTAACAGCCTGCTCCACAGTGCCACCGCTTCCTTTACATGATGACCCAGTACATTTAGAAGTATTTCAGAGGAAGGTAAAGCTCCACTGAGGAACTCTGAGGATAAGCTGTTTCCCTGGATAATTTTCTTGAACGCACCAGTTTGTTAACATTCCAATGCAAATGCACTAACAAAACCCAGTTATCTTTAAAAGTCAAAGCCCTGGAGGGTAACTGTTGGGTTTCTCACCGCAAGGGCAATGGTTCAAATCCACTAGCCTCTCTGTGGGTGGAAGATGAGACTGTCTGCTCGTGTTAAAATTGACAGTCTCAGAAACTCCAGATAGGGTTGCTATGAATCAGAATTGACTGCAAGGCTGTAGGTTGGGATAAGACCTTGTTTTTGCTTCTATAGAGCAGGTCAAAAGGGTTTACTGTGAGTCACTTATTTGTTGAAAGGCGACATGGTGTATAGGTGCTTAGAAAAGGTGTATAGAAGAAGGTGTATAGGTGCTTACAAATCATGCCCATATGCCTCTTATTAAGGAGTCCTGTAGGAGCCCCGATGATGTTGTAGTTTGGCGTTGGGCTGAGACCTACGTGGTGGGAAGTTCGAAACCACCACCAACATCTTGAGAGAAAGACTGCGCTTTCTACTCCTGTGAACAATTACAGTCTCAGAAAACCACAGAGGGTCAGCATGAGTCAGCCTTGACTTGACGGCAGGGACTTTGGAAGGAGCCCTGTGGTACTGTGGGTTACGTGTTAGGCTGCTCACCTCAAGGCTGACAGTTCAAACCTGCCAGCTTCATGAGAGAAAGGAGAGGGTGCCAGCTCCTTAAAGAGTGATGGTCTTAGAGCCCATTAGGAACAATCCCACAGGGTCATTGTGAGTTGGGTAGACTCAGCGGCAGTAGGTTTGACCAACTGGATGTATTTTAGTTAAATCTCCTAGGCATGTTACAGTAGATAGTCTTTAAATTTTTATTATTCATTTCCACATTTCAATCACATCAAACAGAATTGTACAATTGCTGCCACAGTCAGTTTCCATACATTCTTTTTGTATGTCTCCTTGACAGAGTCATCCTTTGACAACCATCCCCCCACAGCTGTACCCCCCTCCCCCAAAAATCAAAGTCCCTATCAGTTCACCAATTCTTGTTTCATCTCCCAAAAAACAGAAAAGCATCTGACACAACTTCAAGAGGGTGACCTCCAATGACGTAACCCCTCAGAGATACACTCTAATATGAACACGCACAAACCAAACCAAACACTACAAACCAAAAGATACAGAAAATTTTGGAAACCAGATCGGGGGGAATCTACTGACAAAGTTATAACTGTTCAAGTCAGATTTATGCCTTTGATCTTCTCTACCTTCCCCCAAGCACTTGGTTTAGTGACCTAAAGCAGATCCTGGTGATGTCGTCATCTTCACCTCGATTCAGATGTTCTCATCAACGTGCTCGAAGACCAGCAATGGATGAGAAGAAAGACCAGGCATAAAGAAGCTGCCTTTTATCCCCTTAAATAGATGCTCCCCCATGGTTTCATGGCACACCATCCGTCCGGGGGATTAGCAGTCAGCTGGCTATCTTCGGTGGAGAGGAGTGCCTTGTTCTTACTTGCTTCCTCTGCTTCTTTTTCTAGTTGCCAACGAGGCCGGAGACAAGAATGCCAGACCACTTGCCCGCTTCTCGCGTGAGTAAATCTCCCTTCTGCCCCTTTTCTGGGTTACTTCATAGCACCCATCCCGGGAGCCTCTTCACCCACCAACTCACCCCAATGACCCTGCCCTGTCACCCCTGTTCCAAGAACAGAACCGTAGGCAAGGTCTGTGCCTGGTCCTAAGTCCTTGGCCATTGAGTTGGCCCCACCTGGGTCAGGGTGAAACTGTTCCTCAGGGTGTTCCGTGGACAGCTTTCAGAGGTAGACCACCAGGTCTTTCTTCCAAGGCACCTCAGTGTAGATTTCAATTTCCTCTCTACTAGCAGTCCAAGGCTTCAACCGGTCATACTACTCAGGGGTTCATCCTAATCTTCTGAAGTGTGGTTTTCGAACTGTGGTCCAGGGCCTTGCTAATCAAAGTATGGCTCTCAGAGCAGCAGGGTTGACATGCCCCAGAAGGCCATATGGCGATACCTCAAACAGATGACAATTGAAATGCTGTGTGATCCAGCAGTCCCTCAGCTGGCCATCTGCCCAAAGGAAATAAGAAGCAGATCATGTGCTCCTTTGTACCCGTGTTTATCACAGCACTGTTCACAGTAGCAAGAAGCTGGAAATGCCTAACGTCCCATCAGTAGGTGATTGGATAAAGAAACTGGCATATACACTCAACAGAATATTATGCTTCCCTACAAAATAGCGAGGACTCCACGATGCACCTCAATACACGGAGGGAGCTGTCTTTATGCTGAGTGAAATTAGTCATGTACAAAAAGAAAAAGTTTGGTATGAACCTCCTGCTGTCGAATTGAGCAGCAAAATGGGCACAAGCCCTGGCTTATAGGGCACCCAGGCTATTGACTGCGGACACAGACAACCTGGCTGAGAGCCTGGTTGTCACAGAACAAGGAGCCACATACCATTTGCTCCAGGCAAGTGTTTTGAGTAGGTCAGTATTCAGAAGCACAATAGGCGGGAGGGACATCGAATGGTCATGGGAGGGGAGAGGGGTGTGCATATAATGTATCTCTGTGTGAGACTGACATGTGTCTCTGTGATGAGGTCCTCCTCAACAGGGAGACAGCCTTATCAGAGGGAGGATGGGTATGGATGAGAAGAACAATGCAGGAGAGGGAAACAGGGCAAACAGGTCTGGGGGGACACAGTGGCTTATCTCTTGGCAGGAAAGAGGAGGGACCGCCTGGCTGCTGGGTCTGGGGAAGAATGACTGAAAATGCTTTTGGGGACACTAGGTGGGGAAGGTCTTCAGGGGCATGCACTAGATGGATTGCATCTTGGGGACCCAGGCCGGGTGTCGTGGTGCAATGGGACCCTGAATCCTGGAACGTCCAGGTACACAGCATGCTCCAGAGGCTGTGCCCACGCAATCCCATGCAGTAATGCCACTGGGTGAATTGGACTCTACCTCAGACACACCTAGAACCTGAGGGCTTAAGCCAGAAGATACAAGGTATGTCTGAGGGAACAGAAGACAGCTGTACCAATTTGGAGAGCTATAGGTGGACACTAAAGGTCTTGCTACGTCACTGGCTTATATGTTGTCTTACAGTCTGTTTTATGCTGGCAAACATGTGATATGCATTCTCCTGTACTCTGTTTTTGTTTGCTCATATCAGGATGTACCTCAGAGGGGCTAAGGAGTGGGGGATTCCCCTTTCGAAGGGGGTACAGGGGAGAGGGGTGTTGGTGACAAAAGGGAGATGATGTCAAGGTACCCGGGAAGAAAGAGGATGTTTGGAAACTGATTACAGAAGTAACAATTCTGCTTGAAGAGAGATTGCCCCATGCAGTGACATGACCTTTGGGTCAATTCCCAAGTAAGAATAAATGGAAAGAAAAAGCAAACATAGATCCAGGAATGGGCTTGGGGCTCACCTCAATTCCAGCTCCAATGTAAGAATTAGTTCTTTCCCGATTGCCCCGCTCGATTCCCGCCTCCAGGAGGAGAACACGGAGGAGATCAGAGCTGTAGCAAAACAAGTTGAAGAAATTGGCAGTCAGATAAAATAGCATCTGGGCTCTTCAAGGCTGGTCTGCAAACAAGCAGCCCTCTGAGTGAGATGTCAGCTAAGTCCACATGGAAGTACACACCATCGCCAGCCACTGAAGGACTGTGAAACATAGAACCTGAAGTCAAAGGGAGGGACTCCCATTAGAGCCTAAAGCCTGAGAATCTGGCTTGCAGAAGGCTAGGAGTCTGAGATACACTGGTGGAACTGTACAGGAGATAACTTCCGGTGAACTCCCTCTATCCTCAATGGAGGGATAGGAATGCATTGGTGAGTCCAGAAATAGAAGACCCAAGACACAAGCCTGACTCGAACAGTGAGACCCTGTTAGCAGAGGACCTCCTAAGAAACATGCTGTGCCTGATCTTGTTTCCAAAAATCTTATGTATTTTGTGGTTGCTCATATTGTTTTGTTTGGGTTTTGATTGTATATATCAGGGGGTGTTACGTCATTGGGGGTCCCCCTCTTGCAGTTGCCGTACATGGTCTTTCATTTTGAGGGTGTGAAAACCAGAACTGATGAACCTCTAGAGCAGGGGTTCTCAACCTTGCTAATGCTGCAACCCTCTACGACAGTCCCTCATGTTGTGCTGACCCCCCAAGCATAAAGTTATCGCTGTTGCTGTGTCATCACTGTAATTTTGCTACTGTTATGAATCAGGCAACCCCTGTGAAAGGGTCGTTCAACCCTCAAAGGTTGAGAACCCCTGCTATAGAGTCAGCAAGTGGAAGAGGGCTTTGAGGGAGGAGGGGGACACAGAGGTGGCAGCCAGGTGAAAGGGTGGTGACATCAAGGGGTCCCTATAGAAAAAGAACTTTTGGATTGGGGTAGCAAATGTACAATTCTGCAGGGTGTTGAGTGAACTATGGAATGATTTGATAGATGCATTAATCCCATTTAATTAAAAAAAAAAAAGGAATGCCAGGCCTCAGGTACCACCCTAGACCTGAACCAGAAAACAAGCTCCCTCAATGGTACCCGTGAGATCCCTGAAGCTGACACTGCAGTAGATGGGGGGAGGGGGGGCGGCTTTTGATGATGAGAAAGCGAGGAAAGGTGTGTGAATTGCTTGTCATGATCGCGCTCCATATTTCCTGTCTAGAGGGGGCTGGGAAAACTTTGAAGTTCCTAGAATCGTTTCATTATATGTCCATTTCATTTCCCCACCAACTTTGTACAGCATCTTTGTTCATGCAAAGGCATCACACCATGCCCCCAGGGTGAGTGTATGTGATCTACAGAAGGCTGCTGGGTTGGGGGGGGGGGTGGTGATGTTTGAGATCACTCCTCGCAAGGTCCACAGCTCAAAACCACCAGGCACTACTCGAGAACGATGAGGTTTGCTAATCTCCTAAAGAGTTGGCAGGGGGTCCTCAAATGTTTTAAACAGGGAGTCAGTTCACTATCCTTCAGACTGTTGGAGGGCTGGACTATAGTTAAAAAAACAAACAAACGAACTATGAACAAATTCACTGCAGTCCCAGGATGAGTTGGCTGCTAAGCAAGAGAGGCAGTGGCAGCAAAAACCCCAGCAACTGGATGAATGTCCTCGGAGGGCCGCATGTGGCCCGTGGGCCATAGTTTGAGGATTCCTGATGTTAGAGCCTTAGAAACCCACAGGGACAGATAGTTCTACCAGCTTTCTAGGAATCAGGATCTTGATGGCAGAGAGTATGGAGATTTGAGGCCCCGAGTCCAAGCCCTCTTGATATTTCTGCTACCGATAGGATCAGCAAATTCTGTAGCAAAGTTAAAGCATTCCCTGGGTCGAAAACCTGGTGCCAAATGATGGCGAAGAGACTAATGAGACAGAAACGGGTTGGCATGGAGCCGTGCCCAAGCCTGCCAGGCCCCAGGCACAGAGATGGCAGAGCTGCCCGTCCACGGAGGGATTCTCTTCTCCAGCAGCCCCGCTGCCTGTCTGGCTCTCCATTCGAGTCATTTCACCCGAGCGTCCCCGTGTGGAAAATAGGCAGCGTACAACTGTCTTCTACCCTATATGCCAACATTGCTCTTAAAAAAAAAAGCCATGGCCATGAGGCTTGCCAGCCACCAGGCTGTCCATGCAGCACCCAGCAGCTCTTCGTGGGCGCTGCTGTGGATGGCTGCGATCGAGGTCCGGTGTGCAAGTGAACACCGTGCCTGCCTGGTCGCACACGGCCCTTCTGATGGCAGGCCCCTGCCCCTGTGAGGCCCCACTGATGCTCTGTGTTGATCCTTTTCATGGAGTGTCTCCCTTGTCCTTCCCGTCCTCCCACCTGATGTCTTCCTTCAGCAGTTGACGGGCCTCCCAAGTCAAGCCAGCTGGCTCCACGTGTGCTCTGCTGAGATCTGTAAGGGTTTTTTTTTTTTTTTCTTGGCTAGTTTTTTGGCAATAGATTGCCAGCCCTTTCTTCTGATCCTGATCTGGAGGCTCAGCTGAAACCTGCTCACTCTGGGAGATCCTGCTGGCGTTAGTCACCCTGAGGGCGTACTTGACAGCACCCCAGCGAGAGGCAGGCTGGCGACCCACGACAGCCCCCTGGCAGATGGATAGGGCCATACACAATGTCTAGATCTCCAGGGCTTTGTCATCCTAACCTTTTCCCGAGGCCTTCAAAGTGTGGGGATTTGGTTTCCTCCAAATGGTTCTTGGAGACCTGGATCCCCTGTAGGAGATGGAGATGCCATTATGTGCCCACATTTCAAAAACCCTGGAATAAAACACCCGCTTTCCATGGGCCCCGTTTTTCACTATCCTCCCACCTGGGATCATTATTTCCAAAATAAGTATTTCGTCCCACAGTGCAGCGAGGAGGATGAATAGGCTTTTATTACCTTTTTCTCTCCATCTCCAGAGCCCCAGTCAGGCCAATTAAGGTGCTGCAGTCTTACCCGACCATGCTGTGCCAGGTGCCCCCCTGGGGGGGGGGGGCGGCGGCGTTCTGACGAGCTTCACAAGACCTGGAGAGTGGACGGTGCCCTCCAAATGAGACTCAGAGCAGTCCATCTTTCCCTGGTGTGAAGAGGTCCCACCCCTCCTGTGAATGGCTTTCACAGACTGGAAGGATGATGTGTCATTCGAGAGGCGGTTAGCCGGAGATGCGTCAGAGGCAAACTAGTCCCAGTGTAAGGAGAGGCAAGCCAATTCGGGTGGATCAGTTCAAGGGGGGAAAAAAGATGAATAATTAAAATCAGACTTGATGCAGTGTACTGGCAAAAAGGCAAATGGCAAAAAGCACACTAACTTCTGCACCATTTTGTAGCAAAGGCAGGAGGTGGGGTAGGGGTGGGGATGAGGTGGTTTTTAGGAAGGAAGCACAAACCCACCAGAATTCTTTGAAGCAGCATCAATTGATGGGACGCGCACCTCACGTGATCAAGTTTATAGCGGCCTTCCCCGGGCCATGTGAGGGCAGATCTGGAGGCTTTGAATGGCTGCCTCTCCTTAGAGGAGTCGGGGACTGAGGGTGCAGCCCTGCACAGCCCAGATTTACTCTACAGCACATGCAGTTCAGGCAAGATGGTCAGATGACAGGAACCCTGGCTCTGGACACTGGGCACTTCAAGGGGTCAGCAGAAACGACCACATGTGGAGAGAGAGGGGCTGGCCCAGGGCTCCCAAGGTGTCCCACGCTGTCCATTTCCTGTGGGGTCCTCACATTCAGACCCCTGCTGCATCTGGGATCTTCTGCTGGTTTCTTTAGTTCAGTGGTTCGCAACCTTCCTCATGCCATGGCCCTTTCATACAATGTCTCATTTTGGGGTGTGTTAGTCCGGGCAGACTAGAGGAACAAATTTGATAGACACACATATGGATATAAGGGAATGGTTTATATATAAAAGGAATGGAACACTGAGAAAGCATCTCAACCCAGTCCAGTTCCAAGTCATACGTCTAATATTAGCCCATATGACCCAAATCAATCTATAAAGTCTCCTTCTGACTCACGAACTCACAGGTCAGTGACTGCAGAATCCCAGCGCTGGCAGGGGTCTCTCCATGGCTCCTCGCTTCCAGGGCTCAGGGTCCATCAACAGCATCCAGTGGTGGCAGAAGCAACTCAGCACTGGCAGGGGTCTCCACGTGACCTCTCCAGCTTCAGAGGTCTGGCTCCATCAGGACAAAGCTGTGTGGCTTCTCCGGCTTCGCAGGCACTGCCATCTTGTCTTGTCCGTGATTCATCGTCTCTGAGACTACTCCCAACAACTGGGGAGATAGCTTCTCATCTTTATGAGGGAAATATTGTGAGATTTCCCAGAAGTCTCAGGAGAAAGCCATGCCCACATGAAGGCCTCATTGGCTACTCAATGGCTATCTCTAGATTAACAAGCTAGATTCCACCCCTACATTTCAATCATAAAACTAACATAAGCACATGACTGCCACATGGGGTGATGCCCCCCCCCAACCATAAAATTATTTTTGTTACTACCTCATCGCCGTCATTTTGCTGCTGTTATGAATCCGGCGACCCCCTGTGAAATGGTCGCTTGACCCTGAAGGGGTCACGACCCACAGGCTGAGGACGGCTGCTACTGCCACTGGGTCTTTCTCAGCCTCTGCATATTGCAACAGTGCCTCCTGTGCGCTGCAGCCTGGCTGCCCACAGCGCAGCGGTCTCCTCTCCTCCTGCCCTCTCCTCCTGCCATCCCAATGAGCATTTGCAGGGAGTTCCCAGAGGATCGAAACAAAGACTCCAAAGGAAAACAGGCCTGGCGCTCTATTTTCTGACCCGCAGCTGGGAAGCCCGATGGACGACAGGGTGCCGCGGGCAGCCAGCCTGGGCTGGGGCGGACACGGGCAGTGACCGGTGCCCCGGGATGCCGTCTGGCCGCGGTGGACGGGGCAGGACCACGTTTCATCCCGGTGTGTGCCATCATGTGGCTTTGAGTCGGAGACTTAGGTCAGCTACAGACCACCCTCTGCCACCGCGTCAGAGGGACGGAATGTAACGGAGGCGAGGCGGATGGAGCCCGAGAACGATTGAGCTTCGTGAAGTGCTGCTGTCTGATTCTGGCCAAGTCTTGCGGGCTTCCTTCTGGCTCACTTCCTAACGGTGCCATGTCCACCACATGGTCCCTGCACTTAATATTCTCCCGAGCTCTCTGCGCCCTGCAGCGTGGCCGATCCGACAGCCTGGGAGGCCTGGGTTTTCCCCAAGGAACTCCACGCGGAAGCCCACAGGTGATGCCCTCTCAGACCCTCTTTGTCCTACAAAACCCTTGATCTTCGCAGCCACGTCGCACTGCCCAGTGACAAACCCCCAGCGTGAGGCTCCCACCCTGTTGGAGTCCCTGCGGCGCCCCTGCCTTCATCGCTCCGGCTCTGGGGGGCTGCTTTTGCCTGCGCTGACCTTCATCAGAGCATTTGCCTGATACCAGGGGCTGGGACAGTTACAGGAAGGAGAGGGCCGGAGGGTAGTGTCTCCGCCTTAAGCACTGATGGTGGAGGATGGGCAAGTGGGACCGTGGTCGGGACCAGGGGAACCAAGGCTTGGTTTTGGATCGATAGACTTTGGAGACTGCTCCCCGGCCCAGTGAGGGCTGGCTCCCTGTCCTCTGCCGCATGGGGAGGCATGAGTGGATGAGGTGCCTCCTGGGGGTATTACCTGCACAGCTCTCTGACATCCCCTTCTCCCTGCCACCCCCTGAGGCAGGCAGCTGCAGTGTCTTCATTCCATGAACGGGGACCACACTGGCCCCAGAGAGGAGCATCGCTCCCTCTTGGGATTCCGGGTGCCCCAGCAGGCGATCCAGGCAGTTTGCAGTCGGTACACACCAGTTCTCTTGTAGCCCAAGGGGCGGGCACCTGCCCATCTCAGAGGCTCAGGGGCTTGGGGGGCAAGCCAACACTCTCTGTGCGTGACTGGTACTGAGGCTTTTGGTCCACAAGCACTGATGGGGTCTTTCCCCAGGCACCCCTGTCCACCAGTTCAGGGACACCAGGCATTCTCGGACTAAGGGGAAATCTTGGAGACTTGAAATGCTGATTCCCTTACTAAGGGGGACACTGTGTTTCCCATTCTGAAGGTGAAAATGATTGGTAGCAGAATTAAAAAAATTTTTTTTTTCTTGCCAGATTGTTCTGAAAGGGGCGGGGCAAACAGTATCTAAACATGTCTTTTTACTTATTCATTTACTCGATGGTTACCGAGCATGCTTCAAACAAGGTCCCTGCTGCCCTGCAGTGTCAGGCTTGGTGGAGGAGATGGAGACATTACCCGTGTGGTCAATGCAGTCTCAGGGCTCAGCATGGGGAGGGAGAGAGGAGTGCTGGTGAGGGACAGTGGGCCCCAGGACAGGGACTCTCAATGAGTTTTGTCCTATTCTCACATCTGTGGTGAGTGTTGAAGGCTAGCCGGGATGACCCAGGCATGGAGGTAGGGGGAGGCCATGCCAGGCATGACACAGACACCGGGATGGGTTGGATTGCATCCCAACAAAGCCTTAACCCCTGGTGCCTAGGGGTGTGCCCTTGTTTGGAAATAGAGCCCTTAGGTTCACATGGAGTCACACGAGGGGAGGATGGGCTCTAATGAAATGTGACGGGTGTCCTTCTACAAGGAGAAGACAAGAGGCTGCTACAAGGGAAACCCCGGGCGGTGACGGGAGCGATGCCTCCACAATCTGAAGAATGCAGGACTCACTGAACACCAGATGCTCTAAGGGACCGGATTCACCCTTTGCGCCCCCAGAGGGAATGAGCACTGCTGGCACCCCAAATTCTGGTTTTCAGAATATCAAGAACCCCGAGAGAATAATTTTCTGGTGTTTCGAATCTCATCATTTGTGGTCCTTCGCGGTGGCAGCCCTAGCACCTCATGGTGTATCCCTGGGTGGTGCAGTCAGTTAACAGGCTTGGCGGTTTGAACGGACACAGGGGTGCCTTGGAAGAAAGGGCTGACAGCCTGCTGCAGCAAGTCACACTCTTGAAGGCGCTGTGCCGTAGCTCCGCTGGTGCACACGTGGCGTGTCCTTGAACTAGAGCTGGACCACATCATCACGCTCTTCCCGAAACGAACACAGGCACACAGGCGCCTCATGCAGTCTGCCTATGGAACACTGACCAGGCACGAGGGTTCCAATGTATTTGGCTGGTGGCTCTCAACTTTCCTAATGCCATGACTCTTTCATACAGTTCCTTGTGGTGGTAACCCCTCCAACCATAAAATTACTTTCGTTGCTACTTCATCACTGTCATTTTGCTGCATTTATGAATCGGGCAACCCCTGTGAAAGGGTCATTGAAAACCTGTGCAAATAATATATAGGGTGAGAACCTGTGCTCACAAGCGTGATTCACTATTATTTTCATTTCGTGGGCAATAATGGCATGGTAGGGTCATACAGAAGAACTGGTTTAGAATTTCATAATATCTTTCTGTCCTTGGGCAAGAGATTTTTATCTCAGCTTAGTATCTCTAAATTGGGGATAAACATTTTTTTTCAGGATTATTGTGGGAAATAAAAATAATTCATGCCCCAAGGCCCCAAGAGTCCGAAGGAAGTGTCCAATAAAAATAGCTCTTTGGAAAATGGTTGATCACGATATTGACTCCTATGAGACCTTCGTCTGAAAATAGAGCGATTTACCGCTCTCTTTATAAGCCAGAGTTAAATTGGTTGCCAGCCTATGTAGTTATGACTTGGGCAGCTGACCACAAGAATGTCGGTTCTGAGCCAGCCCCTGCTCCTTTCGAGGAAAGAGCCCCCCCCCCCCCCGCCCCGCCCTCTTGAAGAGTTTCAGTCTTGAAAGCCCAGCGCGGCAGTCCTACCCTGGCTGACCTGGTGACCGTGAGTCAGACTGGACTCCACAGCAGTGAGGTAAACCCCATGGTAGTGGGTTGGGATTTGTTTCTTCTCCATCGTGGGAAAGGAATTTCAGTTCATTTCTGAAAACAATATATAGTATTTTGCAAGAATAGTTCAATAAATATTTGTTCAACACACAAAAAAAGCTTACTTGTTGGGAAAATCTGTTAAAGGGGCAGCTTGGATGAAGCCCCAAACCGAACTCACTGTCATCGACTAGATGCTGATCCACAGCAACCCTCCTGGACGGGGTAGCAACGTCCCTGTGAGTTTTCAAGACTCTAATTGCTTACGGTAGTAAAACGTCCCCGTTTTCTCCTGTGGAGGGGCTTGGTAGTTTCGAACTGCTAGCCCTGTGGATTGCAGCCAATGCCTAACTACTAGGCCACCAGAGCTCCCATTGTGGCCCCTCAGTCTGAGAAATGAAGAGCTAGGGTGCCCCCTGGAGGCCAGGGCTGTGTGGTGAAGAGCTGGCTCTCTGTTTTGGGAGAGGGGCATCACTGCCCTGAGCTGGCTCTTTAACCCAGGACCAGGACCAGGACAGAGCCAGGTTCAGGATTTCCTGTAAAGCAGAGGTTCTCAACCTTCCTAATGACCCTTTAATACAGTTCCTCATGTTGTGGTGACCCCCAACCAAAAAATTATTTTCGGGCAAACCCTGTGAAAGGGTAGTTTGACCCCCAAAAGGGGTCATGATGCACAGGTTGAGAACCCATGCTGTAGAGCCTTGAGAATGAGGCTCCAGACAGCCCTTGGCTTCTGGGAAAAAGCAGCTCATGGTGAGTTGTGTCCATTGCTGGGCACACTTTGTGGCCAGAAGCTCTGGCGTAGACACTTGGGATGCTGTCTGGTTGCCTCCCAGTACCAGACTGGGAGATAGATGCCTGCTGTATGTGTAGGCCCTGCTGGGTAGTGGGCTCATATGTATCCATGTATCCATGCCTCCTGTGGGAACAGATGCCTGCTGAAAGAAGCCGGGGAGCCAGCCCAGCCTGCACAGCAGCTCTGTCTTCTTCCTCACATGACCCTCTGAGCAGGTCAGCAGACACATTCCCTGAACGCTTCTAGAAGGTCTCCTCAGATCTCCCATATACCCCCTTGAGAGTTTTCAAAAGCAACGGAGGGGGGGGGGGGAGACAGGTGTCAGGCCTGGCTCTGAATAGGTGATATAACCCCTCTCCGCCACACCATCCTCCCCTGAAGTCTGGGTCACGTACTTCCAGAGCTGTGATCGTCCCATGTTGCACAAGTCACAGCCAACCCAGCCGCTGTTGACTCCGGGCTGGCGGGCCGTGGCGGGCTGGCAAACAGGAGGTAGGGGTGTGAAGGAGCAGGTCCTGGTGGTCCCCTGACAGGACAGGTGTTGATCCCCCCAGTTGCTGGACCAGGCTGAGACAGCTGAGGTGGCTATCGGCCTTGATGATGTAGACTGAATGATCCCAAGGCAAGCAAAGAAGAATTGCTCCCAGTGTCTGGCTCATCTGGGTTCTGGCTGGTTCCAACAAAAGGTCTCCGCACGTGACTCCAGCCACAGCAGAGGACTGCAGATGGGTTCTCTCAGTCACATGCTGGTCTTCATCCCATCAGGGCACCCTCAAAAAAAAAAAAAAGTTCCAACCTGTACCGTGACTTCTAAGGGCATCTGCAGGCCAGTGAGATTCAAGGCAGAGAGACCACCTCCATAGGGGCGCCTCCTGCTCCTGGAAACCTAAGGGGTCATCTAGATGGATCCGTCTTGAAGGTCACAGGGTGTCTGCACATGGGCTCGCGGTGAAGAAGTCTTAAGAAAATGGAAAGCAACATGAATGAGAAAAAAAGGCCAAGAAAGCTGGGCCGAGAATTAAAAAAACAAAACAAAACAAAAAAAGACAAGTCACCTATGTTAGTTCAGATTTGACTAGAGAAACAAATTCATAGACACTCATATGGGTTTGATAGAGAACTTTTATCAAAGAGTCGTTGTATGTAAAGAAAACATCCCAGCCCAGTCCAGATCAAGCCCCTATGTCGATTCCAGTCTATAAATTCCTCTCCAGACTCAGGAAACACATGCAATGAGCTAGATGCATGGAGATCACAGGCTAGGGATAGAAAGTCTTGTGGATCCAGTGGTGGGAGAGCATCTCCGTGTTGGTGTGGGCGTTGGTTCCGTCAGTGTCGCTCCATGTGCCTTGTCAGCTGGAATGTGTAGCAGAGAGCGTGGTGAGCTACTTATCTCCACAGCCCCTCACATGAGGTCATCAAGCTGTGACCTGACTGACAGGCCAGACTCCACCCCTCTGCAAGTTGATGGGAGATTAACTGCCACAATACCTGTTCCTTCTTTGAGTTGGGCAAGGGCTGTTCTGTGAGGATTTCACTAGAAATCCTTATTCCATCCATCCTACAGCCCAGAGCTTCCCGCTTTGATTTCTTTTTGTTCACGAAACTCAAAGAACCTTGAAGAGGAAAACCATCTGATCTCCCAAGGATGCCAAAGCACCTGGTCTGACGTGGCCCCATAGGCAGAAGAGGGCAGGATTCTTTGGAGGGAAAGGGCTGGGTGAAAATGCCTTTAGGAGTGCATCTACCTAGTTGGAGGACATAGCCAGAAACAATCACATCCCAGTTTGATGCCCGTGTGATAAATGTCCCTGTCATGTTGGACATGCTTTCAAATAATGTCCTAAGTCTCCTGCCTTGACCTCAGAGGTTTCTTAATAACGACACGTTGTTATTATTAGATACATTATTATTGTGACTCATTTCCACCTCCTTCCATCATTCCTCCCTCTCACATGCCCATCTGCCTGTCCATCCATCCATCCATCCATCCATCCATCCATCCATCCATCCATCCATCCATCCATCCCTCCACCCACCCAGTCAGTACTCTGTTCTCATGTGTTGAAGACTTACAATACCAATGAGACTGTGCTGGGCGTTACAGAGCTCACAGTGAGATGGGGAGGTGGGACCGAGGATCTTGGGGAACCCTGAGAGTCATACCTGACCTGATCTGGGCTGACATGGATTTGGGAGGACATAGGCATTAGCTGAAGCTTTGGATGCCAGTTAACAGGAAGAGAAGGATGCTTGTAACTTAAAAAAAAAAAAAAAACTTCTGAAACAACAAAATCCCTGCTAAGAGCTCTAGGAGGAACTCTGGTGGTGTAGTGATTTTGTATTGGGATGGGATGGAAACCAGCAATGGCTGTGCGGCAGAAAGATTGTCATCAGCTACAGGCCAGGAGACCCACAGGGGGCTGAAAGGAGACGGCCTGTATTGACTGGATGGCGACGAGGTTTTCTTTTAGTTTTAAGAGCCCCATGTAGTACTCAGAGATGGCCACAGGGTGGCAGAGAAAGCCCAGAATTTGATGCGTCTCTACCACAACCAAAAAGAAGGAAGAAGTAGAAGGGGAAGGAGAAGGGGAAGAAGAAGAAAAGCTCTGTCATTCAGTTAGTGCTGTCTGTCTGATAGCAGGCATTAGACAGAGTAGAGAAGTATCCTGTGGATTTCCAAAACTGTACATCGGTGTAGAAAGCCTCATTTCTCTCCCACGGCCTAAGTGGTGGTTTCCAATTGTGGGCCTTGCGGTTCAGTAACCCAACACGCCCATGACCTAACCCACCAGGCCATCAGGGCTACAGCCTGCATTCTATGTCAGAGGGCAGGGCAATGGTGAAGGGCGTCTAGGAACACCGAAGAGATTTTCGGCTCCATAGTTTGTGAGGCTGGGCTGGTCCATTCTGGAAAGTTGATTGGTTCCCTTGCTGCAGGGGGAGGAGCCGGGGATGAATTCTGCTCTGCTTTGAGCCCGCGGTTGAAGAGAGGAGCGGTATGAAAAGCAATAAGACGACAGAGCCCAACTAGTCAGGTCATCTGCTCCGGGAGGTTAAGAAACTACAGATCATGTTGGAAATAGATTTCCCGATGGCAGAGGTGGGGCCGTTTGAATGGATGCTTATGAAAACCTCTTCCCTGGGGGGGAAGGGTCAGGGACAGGCAGGGTGGGCAGTGCAGGAGGGTGAGCACGGACCTTGGGACAAGGCAAGGGAGCGTCTGCTATATGGTGATGCCCACAGGGTCCAGATCCGCTCAACCAAGTCATGCAACAGACAGACTGTGTGGTAGTGGAGGTGGAGGGGAAGGACAGAGGTCAGAAAGCTGTGTTGCAGAGCAGGGCAGTGGGTCACTCTGATATGTAGTTCAGAGAACATTCATGAGATGGAACCTCGCGATGCAAACACTGGCTCGGTGACACAGAAACTGATCCACACACATGGGCCCAGCTGAGTCTTGAAGAGGGCAACAGCACCCTCCAATGGCCTTCTCAAAGAATGCTGCTGTGCCAGCTGGACACCCCCGGGCAAGAGTGTGGACCCTCCCTCCATCTCCATCTCACACCTCTCCCCACGCCTCGGGGAACTGGAAAGGGATCGCCTGCTGTCTCACAGCTGCAAGGAAACAAGGCACGGTGGGCAGAGAAACACAGCAGACCACAGCCAAGGCCTGCCATTTGGAGACACGCGCCCTGCTTCAGACGTGCCATGTATAACAGAAAAAGAATGGGTGACGGACTTCGTCAACACCGAAGACCTTTGTTTCATGAAAAAACCTGTTAAGACAAGCAATAGAGTACCAGAAAATATTTGTGGACCACATGTCCAGGAACGTACTGGCATCTAGATTCTATAAAGTGTTTTCAAAACTCAATAGTTATATATGTATACATATACACACATGCATATATGTATATATGCAGTCATGGACTCTGATGTCAATTTCATGTTTGGGAATGTAGCAGTGGAGTCTAGTCTCTCAATCTGGAGATTGCCAATGAGACCTCTGTGTGAGCATGGCTTTCTCCCTAGGATTCTGGGAAATCTGGCCGTATTTCCCTCTGGGAGGTAGAGATTTACCATTCAGTCCCTTGGAGATGCTCTACTGACAAGACACAGGGCAGCATGCTTATAGACTCGGAGACCTGGAAACTGGAGGAGCCATGGGGAGACCCCTGCCAGCACTGAGAGGCTTCTACTGCTGCTGGATACACAAGACTCTGCACCCACTCGCCTGTGATTGTCCTGGTGTCATTGCGCGTGCTTTGTGAGTCTAAAGAAGACTTAATAGACTTCTATTAATAGATATCGGACAAATGGTCTAATATCAGACTTGTGGGCTTGGACTGGACTGGCTTGGGAAGCTTTCTCTATGTTCCATTCCTCTTGTATATAAACCTCTCCCTTATATACATACGCATTTTTATGAATTTGTTTCTCTAGTCTAGCTGGACTAACACGCACACACACAAGTCATTAAGACTATGTCCAAAGCACATGTTAAAAAGACAAACTTCACAAATCGCTTTACCCTAGAAGATGTACAGTTGTCCAATAAATACCTGAGATGTTCAGCCTTGTTAGCCTTTGAGTCCTCAACCAAATCTACTGGCATCAAGTGGATTTTGACTCCTGGCAATACTGTACAAGGTTTATGAGGTAGCAGCGGGCCCAGCACTGCGTGCTAACTTCAAGCCAGAGGTCTGAACCCACCAGCACTCTGACGTACAATGATGAGGCTTTCTACTCCATTAAAGCAATACAGTCCCGGACACCCACAAGGGCAGGTCTCCTCCGTCCTGCCTGGTCTCCAGGACTCACTCTCTACTCAGTGGCAGTGGATTCAATCTTTCGTCTTTCTCCTGAAGAGCAGCTGGTCAGGTTCGAACTGTGCCTGCCTCCTACCTGACCACACCACTGGGGCTTCTCATTAGCCAAGAGAGTAAAGCAAACTGAAATCACAGTGACAGGCAACTATACAGCTACCAGCATAACTTAGAAAATGGTGACAGCACCAGATATTGGTGACAGCACAGAAAACATATCACTTACATGTTGCTGGTTGCATAGCCCCTCTGAAAAAATTTCATAGTTTCTCTCTTTTTTTTTTTCAAAGGAGTCATTTTATTGGGACACTCATCACAATTCGTCCATCCATCCATTGTGTCAAGCACATTTGCACATTTGTTGCCATCATCATGTGAAATTTCAAAACATTTTCTTTCTTTTCAAGCCCTTGGTATCAGCTCATTTTCCCTCTCCCTCCCTCATGAATTCTTGATAATTTGTTTTTTTGAACCCTCCCCCCTTTTTTTGAACTCTTGATAATTTATAAAAAAATTTTCATGTGTTACACTGACCACTGTCTCCCTTCACTCACTGTTCTGTTGTTTGTATCCCTGGGAGTGGGTTATATGTCGATCATTGTGATCAGTTCCCCCTTTCTCCTTCCCCACTTCCAACCCCTCCACTTCTCCTTCTGGTTTGCTGCTCTCTTTATATGAGGGCTTCATCAGTCCTGGATTCCCTGTGTTTCCACCTCTTCTCTGTACCAGTGTATATGCTCGAATATAACCGGATTTATACAGTAGAATTGGAAGGCATGATTTTCAGTGGGAAGAAACATTAAGGAACTAGAGGAAAGTTGTATATTTCATTGGTATTACACTGTACCCTGGCTGGCTCATTTCTTCCCTGTGACCGAGAATCCCCCCCACTGTCCCATAAGGGGATGTCCAATTGTCTACAGATGGGCTTTGAGTCTCCACTCTGCACACTCTTCATCCACATGGATGTGATTTTTGTTCTGGGTCTTTGATGCCTAATGCCTCATCCCATCAACACCTCATGGCCACACAGGCTGTTATGTTCCTACCATGTGGGCTTTGTTGCTTTTCAGCTAGATGGCCACTTTTTTTATCTTCACGCCTTTAAGACCCCAGTTACCATATCTTTCGATAGCTGGGCACCATCAGCTTTCTTCACTACATTTGCTTTTTCACCCATTTTGCCTTTAGTGATCATATTGGGAAGGTAACCATCACAGGATACCGGGTTATTAGAATAAAGTATTCTTACATTGAAGGAATTCTTGAGTAGAGACCCAATGTCCATCTGCTACCTTAATACTTAGTGTAAAAGTATATGTACATAGATCTACACAGCTCAGCAATAGTATTTCAGAGCATGTATCTCAGGGAAATGAAGACTTTTCTACTCACATAAATCTCTACACCAATGGTAATAGCAGCTTTATTGAGCATAACCAAGCATTCTGGAAGCAACCTAGATGTCCTTTGGTGGGTGAGTGATTATGGTACCTCTACTCCATGGCATATCATTCAGAAACAACAAAGAACAAACTACTGATACATGCAATAACTTGAATGGATTTTTAAAGAACTGTGGTGAGTAAAAAAGCCAGTTCTCAAAGACTGCATATTGTATGATTCTGTGTATATTTCCTTATGGAAACAACTACGTTACAGCCATAGCTGTAGATTAGTGGTGACTAGGGCTCAAAAGAGTATAGGGATGGGAGAGGCCTGGTTGTAAGAGACAGCATAGGAACCCTGATGATGACAGAAATGTTCTGAATCTTCTATGTTTCCACCTTTGTATCTTGTTGTGATATTGAACCACAGTTATGCATGGTGTGGCCAGAGGGGAAGGTGAATAAAGGGTATACCGGATCTCTCTTTCTTTCTTACAGCTACATAGATTCTAAGAGATAATTCTATCCATGTGAAAAAGACTTCCCAAATTCTTGGCACATCATAGAAAAACTTTGAAACTCTTGATCCCGCCTCATTGAAACTCATTACAAAAGGCACTAACTGTTTCATTCCTCCATGGTTTTGCACTTGTAGTTCCTTTTGCTTGAAATGTTCCTTCATTCTGCTGATAGTCAAGAAAACACATGCCTCTGATCACAGGATGTTTTTCTGTTCAGGCTGTCTTGCCTGCTAGGTCACAGATGATCATGCCCTCCTTTATCCCTCAGCTTTTTTTTTTTTTTTTTTTGCATCACTGTCCTCTGGTCGTGGGAGTAGGAGGCCCAGCCTTTGCTCTTGTGGAGCCGCTGCTGGAATTGAACCTCCATCCCAGTGGGCCGCAGTTCCGCGCACAACCACTACGCCGCTGGGGTTCAGTCCTATCCCACAGCTTTTTATACTTTACATTCTAATCATTTGTGCTTTATCATAAATATTTCTTTAGGAGTGATCTCTACACTAGATCTTGATTTCCTTCCTTCCTTCCTTCCTTCCTTCCTTCCTTCCTTCCTTCCTTCCTTCCTTCCTTCCTTTTGATAGCAGAAACTGTGCCTAATGGCTGCTCAGTAAATGTTCGTTTAATGGACTGAAAGCAGAGTGGCTGAAAATATTCCAGGAACTTTACCATTCAAGACAAAGGGGAGAAAACCCACTAAACCCTGGATGGGTTTTGGAGATTCATATTCAACAAACTTACTAAAATGAACTTGCGCTTCCAGTTCTGGGACTCACATGATTCATTGCTCATAGCTTCCCATGATACCTCCTATTCAACAGAAGTATATAGAACACCGACTGTGTGCCAGACACCATGCCTAATCTCCCTTCCTACTGTGTGCCAGATACCATGTCTCATCTCCCTTCCTTAGAGAGGCAGGTAGAGCAGAGGCACTGTGCTTCCTGCTGTGCTATGTATTAGGCTGTGGTTGAGCCTTGGGGGGAAGTGCAAAGTGGCTTATAAAGTCTGACAGGCTTTGAAAATGTGAAGTTCCAAGAGGTAGACTAAGCTAAGAATGGCACCCTGTGCAGGTGTGCCGCCCTGGAAATTGCTGAAGCCTTTGTGTTCAAAGCTGATGTCCTTGGAACTCATGAAAGAACTGCCCTTTCCTTTTGCTCAATAAGAAGGGAAGTCAAACATTGAAGCCTGTTTAGTCAGAAGCTAAAGAACGCCCATATAGATTTTCTAACTGAAGCAGATCTAGCAGGTAGACACGTGTTCACCCAAGTTTTTAATGTGATTTCTCTAGCCTCAGAAAAAAAGGGCATGTCCTACTGGGTAAGAAGAAACAAGCACACCAAACCTGGCCCCATCGAGCCTCCTACTGCTCACAGTGACCCTGGGGCGGGGGTGGGGGGGCAGGGTAGAAATGCCCGAGGGCCTCTCAGGTCGCGTGGGTTGGAATCGACTCGGTGACAGTCAGAATCTTTGCAGAAGCCCAGAGAACATCTGGTGGGTTTGCTTCCAACTGCCGGGCTTTTGATTAACTGTCGAGTGCTTCAGTGTTGTGTCACCAACGCAAGGGAAAAAATGAAACAAGCAAGCACATGTCATTCCTACGCCCTGCCATGGCCCTCATAGTGACTCTATAGGGCAGAGTAGAACGGCCCTGTGGGTTTCTGAGACTCAGCCTTCACCGGGGTCGATGTTCCTCATCCTTCTCCCAAGCAGTCACTGGTGGTTTTGAACTGCTGACCTGGTGGATAGCAGCCCACTATGCCACCAGAGCGGTGTCAATCAGAACTGACTGGACGGCAGTGAGTGAGTGGAGGCACCGAGCTGACCCAGCCCCATCTTTCCCTAAGATGGTGGTTCTCCACCTTCCTCATGCCATGACCCTTTCATGTAGTTTCCTCACGTGGGGGTGACCCCCCAACCATGACATTATTTTCAGTGCTACTTCATCACTGTATTTTTGCTACTGTCATGCATTGCCATGTAATGCAGGATGCATTTTCATTGTTTCAAATGGAACCTAATGAAAGCACAGTGATCAATACAAAACAATATATAATTATATATTTATTTCTAATGACAAATAAGTGAAGTTTCGTCTTGAATCATGGTGTCTTATAAGTAACAGTCTTCATGCTGGATACTTGCCTGGAGATAGGTAGAGGGGCGGTGTCTTGGTTCCTAAGACCATTGGATGTATGTATTTTCTGATGGGTTTAGGTGCACACTATGAAAGGGTCATTCAACCCCCAAAGGGGTTTTGACACACAGGTTCAGAACCACTACTCTAGTGGGATGGATCACACACCTTGTGGTTAGCACCTCAGGGCTTAACCCATTGTGCTCAGTCCATATTGGGCTCCTTCCCCAAGGTATAGGGTTCTATAAAATGGAGAAAGTCACAGGGCTTTCCCCGGAGAAGCATACCAGCAACAGACAGCCCACTATCTTTATTTTGTTATTAGCAAAGGCTAGTTCGAGACCAAAGTACAAAAGTTTTTCTCTGTGGTCAATATGCCATCCCAAACTCTTTGGTTTACAGGAACTTTAAATGAGAACTCCAGCTTCCCAAGCAATTGCATTCAAACACATTTATTTTTGATCGCATATGATCCTTCTCATTTAAAGACATCTAGGATTAATGTGGCACATTTCTCCAAATATCTCAGAGGACTTCCATAAGCACTCCACGGTACTGCTGAATTCATCCCCATCAGAATTTTATAATGAGATTAAAAGTCAGCCCTGGGATGGCCCCATGTGAAGTAGAGAAGCATTCAGCAGATGGCAAACCTTTTTTTTTTTTTTCCAGACAGGGCCGACATGAACATACCTTAACATAGTTAGGCATTGAAAATCCTTTGCTTAACTCTGCTGTGTGTGCCTGCATGCATGTGTGTATCTTGATGAGACCATGGCATTGCATGTTTAAGCACTCGACTGCTAGCCTAAAGGTCATGGGTTTGAACCCACCACCCGCTCTGCAGGAAACAGATGAAGCTGTCAGCTCTGCAAAGATTGCAGATCTGCAAGCCCAATTGGATACTTTTACCCTGTTCTATATAGTTGGTGTGAGTCTGAATGAGTTTGGTGTGTGTGTGTGTGTGTGTGTGTGTGTGTTTGAATTACTGAAAGTCTGCCTGATAGGAAATGTAGAACAGACTTTTTTTTTTAGAACAGACTTTTTAAAAAAGCCATTTTCAAACTCTCAAGTGCCCAACTCCCTTTAGCCATTAAAAAGTGCTTGTCAAGTGGATTTCACTCTTAATAGAAAAGATTCTCTTTTAATTGGTGTACTAAATGAAAGCTGTCAAGGTTCCCGAAAACAGTCTCCTTCTAATCTTGTCGACATCACTACTCTGCTGAACAAGCTCAATTCTTGATGTGAATGGCAAAGAGAAATCAAGACCTTTCCTCTGGGAATTGATGGTATCCATAAGTAGTGGTCGACCGCACCTGATGCACTTCGATGTAGACTCTGAGAAGGATGCACACTTATCTGTAAGGTCACAGGCGAAGCGACTTGTTCCCCGCTGCCTTTGCTCCCCCTCGAGGCTCAGTTGTGCACTGCTGGGTGATTGCACTGTGGTGGCCTGCATGTTGCAGTGATGCTGGAGGCCATGGCCCCTATCCTTCACCTACCTCCAGGGTCATTCAGGGAGCAGGGACCACAGAGCTTCCACACTGAGATGGACTGGGGACAAAGACCTGGCAACAAACTCACCCGAATTAGCCAGCGAAAACTCCGTGGATCACAGAACATGGTCTGACCCCTTGACCCAATGTGTTAGT
>PVJH01026530.1:0-23572 GCA_004026705.1 Nesogale talazaci
CCTCAGGTGCTGGCCAGGGCAGTGAGGCGCAGCAAGAGCCCCAGGACTCCTGGGGCGGGCGGGAGACCTGCCCTCATGGGTCTGTGAGGCCATCAGTCTGTGCAGGAACACAGCGCCCACCCCCACCCCCGCAGGAGTCCCCGTGATCCACAAGGGGCCCACATCACAGCAAACTCACGGTCATCGGACTGGCTCCGACTCAGGGACAGTGGGCTGGAGCCAAGTGGACAGCCATGCCACCCTCTAATGGCCCCACCAGCAGATCCCAGCCACCTCCTTCCCCACTGTGGGGTGGGGGACAGTTAACACAAATGCATCGGGGTCCCTGGGGTGGGAGGCCAAGAAGATGTTAGCACTGGTCACTATTTAGTCTGGACCCTGCTCCCAACCCCAGGGTCAACGTCTTCCGACACGCCAGCCTCCCAGACAGACAGACAGACATGGCTGGGTGTGAGATCTGCCAGCTGGGAACAGAGCCCAGGGCTCCCCATAAAGGGTGATGTCTCTACCCCTGAACCCCCATTGCCATCCTGGGATGGTGAAAGGTCAGGTAGGCCTCCTCTACCCGAGTGTGGGAGCAGAAGGTGACATTGCTGCCCAACATGGAGCCTTAGAGACCAGTGCTCAGGGCTGCCCGCCGCCCAGGCCCCCACGACTGCCCAGCCCTGTGTGTTGCTCTTTGGTGACTCAGTGACCAGGTGCAGCACAGGACAGCACTGGGTATACCGATCCTCCTGAACACACAGCCGGAGCCCTGTGCCCGTCCCTTTCATTGGGGGTCCTCTTCTTCCTCGCTGCCCCTCTACCTGACCGAGCGCTGTGTCCTTCACCACGGACAACCTGCCGACGTCTCTCCAGCCTCACCTCGGGGGAGCGTCTGTCTGTCCTTCTCCCAGACAGACCCGAGTGTCCTGCCAGCCGCCGCGGTCCTGTCAATATGCCTCGCCAGAGCCCTTGTCCAGATGTGACAGCCTCCTGCCTGGTCTTCCCGGCTCAGCGTGCTGCTCAGATGAGCAGGCAGGGCCCGTCGCAGGCCCATGCGGCTGCCATCGAGGCTTGGAACAGTGCAGAATGTTAGAGCCATTTGTTATTTCACGTCGTCCTGATGAGCCAGGACTTCCCCACACGGTCCTCAAAGACACCCGCTTCCCTCCAGAACTCCTTCCCCGTCAAGCAATACAAACGACTCCCTCATCGCGTCTTAGATTCTTCAAGGGGCTCTTCAGTACTGAAAGATGGTTGTGTGTGCTGATGACAGACTCCCCTCCCCCCCACCCAGTGCCCACCGTGTCTTCCCGAGGCTGGAGGCTGGGAGGGATTCCTGGTTACAGAGGTTACTAAGCAGCCCTGCCTACTGGCTGTGACCCCACCTGACACCCCCCCGACCCCCTGCTGGAGGGGCAGCACTGGGACCATTGTACAGATCTGAGGCCATGGGGCTCAGAAGGGTTATTTCTGCCATCGACTGCAAAAGTCCGCGGCTCGCAGGCCCCCAGTCCGGCTGCTGGGTCCTGCTCTAACAGAAAGCTGCCTGTGATGCAGTTTTCAGGGACAGGATCCCCGCAGGTCAAGGCAACCAACGTCCTCAACCGGCCTGCTGAGTCCTCCAGGGACGCTCTCAAGGAGGGCTTTCCAGGAGATGGCGGGGAATTCCATGCTGCGCTCAGCCCGCATTTCCGCGAACTCTTGGATGCCCTTCCCCGCTCCAGGTATCCGCTATCCCTCTCTGGTCACGGCACCTCCCAGAGCGGCCACTGGGTCCACTCTGATCCTTTCAGGAGAAGCCACTCAGGAGAGATCCAGCTGGGAAACAACCCCCCCCCCCCCCCTGCCCTCCTCTGCTCCATGCTAAAGGAGCCCTGGTGGCTTCGTGACTGTGAGCTGGGCTGGGACCCTCACGGTCAGTGGTTCGAAACCACCAGCTGCTCCGAGGGAGAAAGACAGGGTTTTCTGCTCTCAAAAAGAGTCACGGCTCCAGACACCACTGGGCCACTCCACCCTGTCCCAGAGACTCACTGTGGGTGTCCCTGGACTCGCTGGCCACAAGGGCCTGGGCTCAGGCCCCATCTCGGTGCCCCTGGCTCAAGAGCCTGGTGGGGTGCCCTGGCATGGGAAGCCAGGCCCCCTGGGCTGGACTCTAGAGCTGGCACTCACACCCTATGTCCTTTGGGCAGCGTGACTGCCGGAGGCTCGCCCACCTCGCAGGTAGAATGGGGACAAGTAAGAGGGCTTCTGCTCCCTGGGAGGTGGGCGTGGTGAGATGAGTCCCCCACATCACTCAAGCCCACCCAGGGGTGTGGGGATGGCTGGGGGTCGACTTCCTTGGACAGGGACCTGCTGCACCCTCATGAACAAAGCTTGGGACTGGCGGTCATCAGGCTGGGCCGGGCCTGACTGAGGGGGACAGGCCAGCCGAGGTACCCGGAACCGCAAGGGACATGTGTCTTTTACTCCTGAAGTTTTATTTCCATTTCTTTCCCTTTTATTTATTCTTCCAGAGTAGCCTCCTATTTCTTTATATATATAAAATTACATACATATAATCACTTTATTGGGGGCCTTATAGCTCTAATCACAATCCACACATCCATGTGTCAAGCACATTTGTACATATGTTGTCATTGTCCTTTTCAAAACATTTCCTTTCCACTTGAGCCCTTGGTATCAGTTCCCCTTTTATCCCTCCCCCACCCCTGTACCCTGGTGAATGCTTGGTAAAATATAAATTATTATCACTTTCATATCTGACTCCATCTGCTGTCTCCCTTCACCCATGTTTCTGTTGGTCATCCCCCTCGGTGTGTGTGTGTTGGGGGGGAGGGGCCAGGGGAGCTATGTGTCAATTGTTGTGATCAGTCTCCCCTCCTCACCCACCATCCTCCTACCCTCGTGGCAGTATCGTTGCTCCCATTTCTGTCCTGAGGGGTTGACCTGTCCTGGATTCCGGGTGCCGAGAGCTCTGTCTGTCCCGGTGCGTGTGCTCTGGGTCATAAAGCAGAACTGGGGTCATGATACGATCCAGTCACCTGTGTTTAATGAGGACAGTTGGTCGATCACCCCCCACCGTCAGCTTTAGGGCCTTTTCTTTTAGGGGGAGATGGCAGCCCTCACCCCCACCCACCCCTGGGGAATGGTTCATCCCGCTGGTCCCCACAGACCCACCACCCTTGGGCTTCTTGTCCCATCCTGGGAGAGCAAAGCTCGTGCAGCCAAGAAGGTCGGTTGGCGGATTCAGAACCGGCCATGTCTGCATGTCCATTGTCTCTGCTCTGGCAGGGAGGCCTGGGGTCCAGGGGGTGCAAGGTGCCAGCTGAGGGGCATCTTCGCATCCCATAGGCTGGCCCAGGTGTCATGGAAACCCTTCAGGCACTGAGCAAAATTCTGTCAGCCGAAGTCCAGCCCTCGGTGACATTACCCCCAAACTGGGGCTCCCCCGTGCAGGAGCTGCCAGGGCCTTCCCCCACTCCCCCCCTGAGACAGCTGTAGAGTTGAGAGGACAGCTGGCCGCCCTGCAGACCCCCACCCTCAGCAGGAGCAGGCTGAGACTGGAGTCACCCACCCAGGAACGGGGTAAAGCCGCTCAGGGCTCTGGGCTGGATGGCCACCGCCTGTGGGTCTCTTGACAGTGGGAGGCTCCTGGGTGACCATCAGGGGCTGTGAGGACATGGGTGAGGGATGACTGATGGGAGGCAGGGTGGGGGCTGAGGACCCCGAGGTTCCTCCCCATGAACAGAGCTGCAGGGTGGTGCAGGGGGGAATGAGGCAGGATGTCTCCCCACCCCCAGCACCCCAGGGGGGCTGCCCCCCTAAGCCCTCGGGCAGCCTGTGTTTGCAGAGCTTTCAGCTCCCTCCTCCTCCCTCCCCTCCCCTCCCCCATCTCACCCTGGAAAGATAAGAAGACCTTGACAGGTTTCAGATTGAGGGGCCTTGGCAGGGGGAGAAGAGACGGCCCCCTCCCCAGCCTGCCGAGCAGAGCAGAGAGGGGTGTAAGGGGGAGGGAATGACAGATGGAAGGAGGGGGGAAGGGGGAAAGGGTAAAGGGAAGGAAGGGAGCATTGGGGTTCCCTAGGCACACCCCCTAGGTGGTGGCATATGCCCCAGTGAGGCAGTCCGTGGCCAGGGAGTCAGGGGAACGAGGAGGGCTTGAGTCCAGCCCTGCATAGGAGGGAATCACAGAAGCCATCTCTTTGTGATGGGACTGGCTGGTGGGAGAGCCAGTAAGGCAGCCAGGGACTGAGGGTCACGCCTAGCTCTTACCGTCACAGGTGGGACCTGTGCCTACATGGTAGTGAGGCAGGTCTTCTCCAAAGGAACTTCTGGGGCTTTTCCAGGTTTAGGGGCTGGAGGGGTGTGTGTGCACGGGGTGCCCCTCCCAGAGCACTCAGTGTGTTTGATAGAAGCCAAGACTACAGAATCATGGGACACGCCCCTCCTTGTACCGCGCCCCCCCCCCCCCACCACCGCCTCCAGGTTGGCTCTGACACAGCCGCCGAGACAGGTCTCCAATGTGCTGCCTCATGACTGGAGCGGTCAGTCTCGTCCTTCCCCTGAAGAGCAGCCAGTGGGTTTGAACCGGGGACCTTGTAGTCCGCGGCTCTGAGCTGACTCAACATCGCCCCCCTGGCCCCCTCGAGAGGGAAACCTTTCCAAACCAAACCTCTCCAGGACAGCGCCACACTGCCTGGGTGGGTTTCAGAGACCACCACTCTGGGCGGGATCAGACAGCCTCCTCTTTCTCCCTGGGAGCTGCCGGTGGGCTCCAACTGCCGACCTTGTGTTTAGAAGCCCAGCACATAAACCACGATGCCGCGATGAGACGGGAATACCAAAATGCAACACTGCTAGCCTTTCCCTGGGAGCCCCGGGGGCGTCATGGTTCCATGTGGGACTGTGATCCCAACGATCAGCAGTTCAAAACCACCCGCCGACCCTCAGGAGGAAGAGGAGGCTGTGCTCTGCAAAGAGTGACTGTCTCAGGAGCCCACGGGGTTGGCTCTGCCCTGTCCTGGAGGGTTCCTGTCAGCCGATCGTGATGGGATGGCCGTGAGTTGGGATTTTATTGCAATCGGATGGGGTGGGAGGGCTCTCCACGTCCTGGGTCCCCTCCAGTGAGGGCCGACGGTGCAGGGAGGGGCCAAGTGTCCTTCTGCTGTACCTGGGGGTCACGATGGGACAGACGCACTTCTGCTGATAGCAGCGGCAGCAGGATCTCAAGCCAGTGTGCCGAGGGCTGGACTGCAGGTGCCCCAGTTCCATTCTCCAAAGGAACATTCTTTGGGAGGAAGGTGAGGCTTCCTGCCCACCCCCCACCCCCCCCACCCCCCGTAACCAGTTACAGCCTCAGAAACCCACTGGGGCTGTCCCACCCTATCCTGCAGGTCTGTGGTGAGTCAGGTTGGGCCTGCTGGCAGGGAATTTGGTTTTGGTTTGAGCGTGTGTCTTTGAAAGAAGTGGTGCATGTCCTCCAGGGGTCCAGTCTGCCCACACGGGGGAAATGGACCTGGAAGGAAAGCCCAGTCACAGTGACTCAGAGCGTGGAAAGACCTGGCCCCCACCCCCCTGCTTCTCAGATCCCTGAGGAAGCCTCCCCCAACACACACACACACACACACACACACACACACACACATTCCCGTGAGCTGCCTGGCAAGGCAGAGATGGGTCTTGGGGGTGACCCAAACATCTCGCCGGCTGCTGAGCTTGGAGAAGGGGTGGGATTTGATATGCCAGATGTCTTTTTTTTCTCCTCTTTTGAATGTAGACATCTGTTGTCATATAAATAAAGTGCAAAGAGTAAATATTGTAAAAGCCATTAGAGAGTGAATTCAGGGCGGGTGGGAGGCGCGGGTCAGTGGCTGCTGGGCTGCTGGGTGCAGGAAAGTACCAGCGTGCACGGGGGTCCCAGCTCCCCGACTGCCACGGTGCCATGCGGGCTTACCTTACAAACGCATGTGTGCACCCGGGGGCCGTCTCCCCGTGTTTATTTTATCACATTAACAGCTTCAAATGCCTCCTCAGAACCTCTCTGCTTTTACCCTGCACACTGGAGAGAGAGAAGGGCAAAGAGAGACAGACAGAAAGAGAGAGAGAGAGAGGTCCCTCCCCAGAGCAGGATTATCGCACAGTTCCTGGTAGGGTCCCCACCCCCACCCCCAAGTCCCGCTCCAATGCAGCCTGAGACAGCTCTCAGATATCGAGTTTAAACTGCAATTCCACGCCGGTCTCTGTTGGCGACTGATGAAACACGCTTTCTTTCGTAAGGCTCGCGCCGGCTTCTGCCACTTAACTATGGGCTCTGATGGCCGATCATCGGGGCCATACGTGCAGCTGCAGCGTCCCCGCTCCGGGGAGATTTTTCTTTGGTGCAAGGTGGAAGCCTGCAGGCAGGGGGTCTCTTCTCCTGTTCCGGGCTCCTGTCCTCTGCGCCCCGAGCCACAGGCTGCTGCTCTTCCACCCTGTGGAAGTCCATTCCTACCTCCCATCGGTCGGGCCATGGCAGAAGAGATGATTTAAAAGGGATCAATCCCAGACGGAACCATAAGCTAAAACGAAACGAAACCGTTTGCCTTGGAGTCTAAGACACCTCCCGGAAAGCCCTTAGAGCAGAAACTGCTGTGTGTGGGGGAGTGGGGGTGGGGGGGACCCTCTGCGGTAGGGAGTCTGAGAGAATCCCTCCCTCCCTCTCTCGGCACGGCTGCTGGAGCAGAACCGCTGACCCTGGGGTTAGCAGTAGGGGCTGTCGGCCGGGCCCGGCCCGGCTGTTCTGGATCACTATAAGGGGAAGGTGTGTTTTCCCTTTGTCTGTTCATTTGTGTCAGTCGAGTATCAGAAGCAGACACAACCCAAGGAGGCCCTCTTGCCTCACGCCCCATGGTCAGTCCTCTCCAGGCTCCATCTTACCACTTCGGGGAATGGTTGGGATTATCGAGGTGCCCCCGGCAGGCAGGGAGAGAACGCTTCTTGCCGTCTGCCTGCCCTCCTCGGTCTGTTTTCAGAGCTGGGCCTCTGCCCTGTGTCCGCATCCCTCTGTCTCTGGCGGCCGTCCTGACAGATGTCTGCAGGATGACTGGGGCTGGGACGAGGGTTTCACCAACGGGGGGTTCAGATCCACCACCCTGGAGCTTTATCTTTGCAAGCTGCCTTTGTACGCCCACCCGCCCGCCTGCCTGCCTGCTGTAAAGCCATCCACAGGGACAGTGGTTCTTGGAGCGCCTGGTTCCTGACACCGGGCTGTCCGGGGCTCTTTATCTGGGCAGCCCCATAAACAGAATCTGCTCCCAGGTCGAGCAGGGGCTGGGGAGGGGTGGCTGGGGTCTTTCCCAGTGAAAGATGCATTTATGAGCGGGGGGCCAGTGCCTGGTCTGGGCCAGCAGGCAGGTGGGGGTGGGGGAGAGGCCAGGGCCAGCTCTGCGTGCATCCTGCCCGAGTGTTTGGGGCCCAGTGATTTACACCCTCCAGGTGTGGGCTGGGGGCCCAGCCCCTGCCCCCTCGCTGGCTGGCAAACTCGGCCCATTTTTTATCCCTCAGGCAGATTCCGAGGTGGAAGTGGACCTGGCAGCTGGCGTGTTTCAGTTTCCTTTTCGGCATGGGGAGCCCGCTGCAGGCGGGGGGGGGGGGGGATGTCTTAGGGGGCTGAAAACACGATGCATGCCTCGTTCTCTCGTGCCGTCCACCCCTTGCTCCCTGTGGGCTCACAGGTGGGGCTGGGGTCCCACATTTCCCAGCAGAGTGGCCACACAGGGCTGGACGTGCGATCTGTGTCCACCATGATCCCTCTCAACAAGAACTCACAGGCCCCTTTGTGGGGGCGGGGGGGGGCACTCACATGCACACACGCAGACCTGGGGTCTAGATGCGCCCGCTACGGCTAGGCCCACCTCTGTGACAGTCAGCGGGCTCACACCCACCTTCCCACGGCCACTGCTGAAACGGAGGAAGCAGCTGCTGCCCTTTAGTAACAATGGCCCTGTCTTTTTTTTTTGGGGGGGGGGGTTTGCGTTTGTAGAGAGCGGGTCTTGTTTTCCATGCTTCCTTCCACGTTTCCAGCAGGTTTTGATGGCGGAAAAACCATCCCAAGTCCCCCCCTCCCCATCCCACTGCAGCGATTTGCCCCCTCTGGAACCTTCCCCACATCTCATTTCAGAATTCTTTGCATCACCCTCTATTGAAACTCTGCACCCCTTAAGCAGTCTCCCCGGGACTTTCCCTCCTTCCTCCAGTCCCTGATCACCCCTGCAAAGCCAGGTCCTCCACAGCGGTGGGGTGGGACGTGAGTGCACTCCCACACCCCTTGACGAGAGGTCCACAGGGAGTCCTTTGCTTCCTTCCTCCCTCCGGGGCTTCTGCAGACATGACACAGGCCCCTGGTCAAGCCCAGCAGACACCGAGGGCTGGCCCTGAAGCCCCCTTTCATGGAAGGGTCCCATCCTGTATGCTCTGGCTTCAGGAGTCAAGTCAACATGTGAACCCCTGCAGTGAGCACCCACAGACTCTCGCAGGAACCCCAACCGCCCCTTCTCCCCAGGCGGGGAAGAGCAAGACCTCCCAGGCACAAGCAGGAGCCCAGCCCCGAGGTGCGGCTGACCAGGGAGCCGCGCTCCCCATCAGACTGTTTACAGCCAGCCGCCTGGCCACAGGGAGAGAGACGAGATGCCGAAATTCAACAGACTCTCATTTCCAAACAGCAGGACGGCCGTCAGACCGTTCCCGGATCGCTGACGGCCTGGGACAGTCTGCCGCCTCCGCCGCCCGCTGTGGAAAATGTCGGCCAGATCAGAAAGGGACCCAACGTTTAGTAAGACTGGTCTGGCCTTTGTGAGCTAAGGGACCCGTGGAGGGGGCTGGAGGGTGGGGGGAGCTGGTAGGTCTCTCTCCCAGAGGCCCAGATGCCCACCTGTGGGCTCGGAAAGAAGCCGTGAACACCAGGCACTGAGGAGTTAGTTTATCGCTGCGGCGCTCATGAACTCACGGGGTCCAGCGTCTGCCTGCCCCCCGCCGGGCGGTTGGAGGATGGTTGAGTGAAAGTGCTAGGTTCCTGTGTTCTAACCCCAGCTCCGACTCCCCCAGAAGAGCAGGTGAAGGGGTCTTTCTGCGCGAATGTTTGACGCGGAGGAGCCAGAACCTGTCAGGACTGTCAGTCTCTCGGCACAGACCCGGAAGATGGCAGAGGCTCCGCAGGGCTGGCCGGGGGATGGCTAAACACAGACAGATTAGTGATCCTACTTTTTAACATGTAAACATCTGAATCCCGTTTCCTGTGGAAGAAGAAGGGAGAGAGGAGAGAGAGAGAGAAAGAACTTCATGGAGGTAGAAGCCCCAGGCACTTTTTTTTTTTTTTGATTAACAAATGTGAATTGTATATCTCGGTGGCAAGAGGGGTAGGCGGGGGAATCCCCCCGGCCCACGCTTGGTGGTCTCGCTGTAGTCTGCATACGAGAGAGGGAGCCTGCACACTGCATACACACACACACACACACACACACACACACACACACACACATTACCTCCTCGCTCACCAGGGTGGGCAATGCCACCGTGACGGCCTCCGGCTCTGGGCAATGTAACTGCACCCACTTCACACAACAGCCCAAGCGCCTCTGAACAGTCCAAAGGAAAACATTCCCAGAATTCCTGCTGCTGGGCCCTCTCCCAGGCCCAGACCCAGCCTGGCTGGGCCAAGCGCTCCGACCCCCCGGCCTTCCCGGCCTGAGTCCCTCAGCAGGCAGCCCCTGCGGGAGGCTGGAGACCATGACCAATGGACCGCCTCTCCTGGAGGCCCCCCGGCACCAGCTGCCATCTACTCGGCAGGAGAGAAGCTTTGGTGACCCTGGTACCCTCTGGCAAGACATGCTTAATAGTGTGTGGGCTACCATTCGATATTGGAAGTCGGGATAGCGAATCTGAATTTCCCCCAAGGATAGCAACAGCAGCTGGGAATCTTTGGGGAGCCCAGCACCCCTCCGGCCTGGTCCTTACATAACAAAGACTATTTATGTCACACGCCTTATAAGGAGACATTCCCGTCTGGATGTCCCCTCAACACCCCTTATGACTTCCTCGTGTGTTTAACCAGGAGGGGACGGTGTCAAAAAAGGAAAGAAGAGAAACAAGAAGATGTCCCAGGATGACAGATTCCTGCGGATTTGACTCATCAGCTGTGTGGGTTTCACCGTGTCAAGGCGCAGCTCTGTCTTCACGAGCCAGCGCTCCGACCGGCCTGCTTGATGTTGGGCAGTCTCCGGCAGACACTTCCCGGCTTGCCTCTGGGCCCTTGGACATGGGGCGTAGGGACCCGGAGGGAGAGCAGACCCTGTTCCGCTCGACCCCTGTCACCCAAGAGCAGACACTGAAGAGCTCTCGCTGGCCTGAGTGTCCTGGTGATGGTTTCGGGATATTTTGCTCCCAGGAGTTGGCTCAGCCTGGGGAATGGCTGGTAGGCAGAGAAGGGGTGCGCAAGACAGAGAATCCTGCCCAGCCAGGGACACCCCTGCTTGAGGCGGCCGCCCCGATGGACCCAGAAGGCTCTCAGCCCCCCTTGGTTCCCACGAGGGCCACCCGGCTGTTTCCCCCGGGGGATGGGGAACAAAGTCCTCTGGCTCCTGCGTCAGCCCGACCCAGGCGATGACCGAGAAGGACAGGTCTGGAGGCCCGGCTTCCTCCTTATCTGGACTGCTCAGAGCAGGGCTGAATGGGAGTCAGCACAGCACCCCAATTAGCCAGGCCATGTGACTCCCGCGGGTCCAGGCCCCGCTGCAGTCTGCTGGGACTTATCGGTCAGCTCTCGAGGTGACCGTAGGCTAATGAGGATGTCTGCTGGAGCGGTGGCAGACTCACTCATCCATCTCTCCGACCCTGGCCCCAGCTCCCCGACTGGAGCATGGTGTGAGTCCCTCAGAGGCCATGGAGGGAGGCCACAGGACCGTGCAGGACCACTCTCCCCAAAGGCCCATGAAGCCTGCAGACTCCTTCTGAGGCTCCGTCCCCCTTATGGAGAGGGGGTGGTTGTCCATTTAGAAGTCACTAAAATCACCTTAAGAGGCCCACTGGCCGCCCAGCTGCCCCTGCCCTTCAGTTTCAGGTGATGGCGTTTGTCTGGATGCGGGGGGTCACATGCATCCTCCCCGCCTCCTTCCCTCTGTCCATCCAGCCACCTGGCCTCACGCAAGGACACACTGCCTGGACCCAGGGTGGCTGCCTCTGGGGACCCCAAGGGCCTTCAATGCCAGAGGTTCCTCTCCTGGCATTGTGACGTCTGGCAGTATGCTGGGTAACATCCGAGGGTCTGCAATGGCTGCTTTGGGGAGGAGGTCCCTGCAGCCATCTTCCTGGTCTTCATCACCAGCACCTGAGGACACCTGGGCTACTATGTTGTGGACTAGCCATGCCAGTCTGTTGAGACCAAACATCAGTAGCCAGTGCCCAGCCTTGGGGTCCGACTGCAACCTCCTGGGCAAATCATCCCACCTGGCCAGAGGAGGGCCATGGGCTGCACCTTACTGGGCTGCCAGCCAGGCCAGATGAGGTAGACCTGATGGGGGCTGGTCTCCTGCAAAGTGTCTGGATCACCAGAGGCGGTGCCCTAGGTCTGGGTGTGGTGGCTGACCCCTGGGTGCCCACAGGAGGGTGAGCGTGCAGACTGCACAATCAGCACATCATCCTCAGCCTACATCTGCTCCCAGGCCTCGGGGAGAGGGTCCCAGCAGGTCCCTGGCCACCTGCCAGCCACTTGGCCAGCCTCTCGGGTGCCCTCTGGTTTCTGTTGTGCCTGCTGTCTGTCTGGGTGGCAAGCTCCCCAGGGACAGACCTCCTCCACAATAATTACCTTCAAAGCCCACCCTGCCGCTCTTCTGCACGCATCAGGCTGCTGGCTGCAGAGAGATAAGCAAGCACATCATTCTGTCCACTCAGGGATGTAACAAGGGCCCCCCGGAGGGGGGGGGACTGTCTGTGCCAGCAGGTGGGTGGTGGGCTGAAGAACCAGTGCTGGGAGAACAGCCCACACACTGCAACTGCCCCAGCCCCACTGTGTGCATCCAGCAAGGTCTGCACCCCTTCCCGCCCAAGAGAGGGCTCAGGGCCTGCAGACGCATCCTGTGGGGCAGGCAGACGTGGCTGCAGTGTGCACTGGGAGACAGGAGCAAGAGAACACGTGTTTGCCTGGCAGTCACCAGCATAGATGCGGTGGGAGACATGCCCCTTCCAGGAGGGAGAAGGGCCCGCGTTCAATTCTCGGCCAGCGAGTCCCGTGCGCAGGCTCCACCTGCCTGTCCCTGGAGGCCAGCAGGCTGTTCTGATACCGATCAAGAGTCTGGGAAGCTTCCAGGACTGACTTCCAAAAAGCAGCCAGAGGAGGGTGTGGGTCCTGAGGTTCCACAGCATCCGGGACCACGAGAGAACACCAAAGGACAGCATGTCTGTCTGAGTGTCTGTGTCTGTGGGTGGGTAGGGTGTTTCTCTGTGTGTCTTTGTGTGTGTGTGTTTATCTGTGTATGCCCGTGTGTGTCTTGTGTGTGTCTCTGTGTCTGAATGTATCTCTGTGTGTATGTCTGTATGTGTGTCAGTGTGAATCTCTCTGAGTATCTGTATGTGTATGTATCTCTGCATGTGTCTATGTGTATCTGTGTGTCTATATGTATGTGTGTCTGTCTGTATCTCTCTGTGTGTTTGTCTGTAACTCTGTGTGTCTATATGTATCTGTGTGCATCTATATGTATGCCTCTATGTATCTGTGCATTTATGTATCTATGTCTGTCTGTATCTGTGTGTGTCAGTATGTATCTGTGTGTCTCTATGTACCTCTGTGTGTGCGTGTGTATCTCTGTGTGTGTCTTTCTGTATCTGTGTCTCTGTGTATCTCTGTGTCTGTCTGTCTGTTTGTAATTGTGTGTGTGTGTGTGTGTGTACTGAGCCTGGCCTCCTGGTCCACAAACAGCCATCCCTGACTGCTCTTGCTCAAGCCTAACTTTGCAACCTCTGAGAAAAACCCTCGACATAAACATGTCTGAATCGCCCCTTGAACGTGTCTTGAAGGCTCGCCCGTGCGTCATCAGAACACCTCCGGGGCAAGACTGAGGATCCCACGTGGCCTCCTCTCGCCCATCCAGACGCCCGGTTGTCTCTTCCCCACAATGCCCTAGATGTGCTCTGCAGGGACAGGTGTTGGTCACCACCAATGCAGTCCCTGCCAGGCGGGCAGGAAGGTGCTCTCTGAGGTCTTTCCAGAGAAGCCAGTGCTGCTTGGAACGAGGGCAGTGAGGGTCCCGAGTAGGAGAGGGGGGGTGGGCTCAGGACTCGGCTTCGGCCCAGCAATGCCCAGAGTCTGCTCAGCCCAGGGCTGGTCCTCACGGTGCCTCTTAGACTGTGGTGGGGCATCTGAACCTCCTCAGACTTTTCTCGGCTGGATGCCAGAGGTGAGGCAGGGGTCAGGAGACACTGCCCACAGCAGGCACGAAGCAGGAAAAGCACTGTGGACCCCGAGGCTGGGGAGATCAGCATGGTGACCCCAGCCTGGACAGTATCTTAGAGGGCCCAGAGGGCGGCCCATAAGTAAACATCACTGATGTCTACGTCTGGGCAAGAATTGTGGCCAACCTAGACATCTCCACCCCTCTTCCCAAACCCCGTGGAGAATCTGCACGAGCCGAGAGCATCTCTACCCACAGTGAACCCAAAACCGGTGGGCAGTGCCTGGGGAGACTCTCCTGGGTCTACTGTGAGCCTGACCTTGCTGAGACCCGCACCTCCCAGCTGCTGGGCCATTAGGCCACCTGGATTTAGAGGCTGGTTTCCAGGGACCTAGTTGGTGGGGGAGACGTAGGGGGGAGTCACTGGTTGCCATGGGGATCATGCACATCCTTGAGCATCACGCAATAGCCCCATGGTCTATTGATACCACTGCCCACCCCCTGCAGAGAGGTCTAGATCTAGGCTTCTCCCCGAGGGCCTCCTCACTGCCGCTGAGCCTCCCTTGGACCAACCACTGGCCTTTCCTGACAGTGTGTCCAATTTGAGCCGCCCCATATCCACTGTTAAGGAGCATCCGGCTGTACTTCTCCCAGGACTGACTGGATTGTTCTCCCAACACCCACAGCGCCGTCCATCTTGCTCCCAGCACGCGGCTCAAACCCACGCTCATCCTGGGCTTCCTCGCGCACGTGAGAAAGAGCCAGCTTGACTGGGGCGTGGTGCTTCCCAAGGCCTCCCCTTTGCTAGATCAAACTCAAGAGAGGTACTTGACTGCACGCTGGACCCCGTATCTCCCAGGTACCTGACTGTTATCCCCATGGAGGTGACCTCCATCCACCTGAAATGCCATCTGTGACGTCGCTCCTCGAGGTGCACTGCCAGCCAGGTCTTCCACTCCCAGCAGCAGGGGTTGCTGCTACCACTGCCGCTCAGGGTTCGAGGCCAGGCTCTGTCAGATGCAGGCTGCCAGCCTTTGCGCACCATGGGTCCAGCACAGCAGAGGGCAGCACTGCCCAGCCAGCCCTGCGCCAGGCCTGGGGCTGACCCCGGGTTACTACGACATATGCTGGGGTTGCCACGGGCTGAGGTATCCTAGGACCTGGACAGGCCGTCCTCCCTGGCCTGAATTCTGGATCCTCATGCCGCCCGCGTCACCCCCTCCCTTCTTTGCACCCCAGCTTTGGCCTTTTGGGGTCCAGGCGATGCTGAGGCGGGCACCATGCTGGACCTGATTCAGCGTCCCTCCCCCTCTGCTCCTCCCCTCACCGCCAGGGCCCTATGTCAGACCAATGCTATTTCCTCTCATTATAAATAGGCACCTTGCTCAGAAGGGTGCAGCCCAGGACCCCCCGGGCCACTTTGTACTTCCATCAGGGTCTTCCTGCTGAATCGATGTTTACCTTCCAGCCAGGAGATGCTAATTTTATCTGGCCAAAAAGCGGCCCTTTGCTGGCGGCGTCCCTCCCACCTTGGGGAGAGATAACCGGGACGCGTGATGTCATCTGCGGACATCGTCCCCAGATCAAAGGGCGTAATGTACACAGCTGCCAGCGTGATGGAGGAGCTCCCGGACCACCCTTCCGCCCGCCGGGCGTGCGCGCCATCGATAGGCCTCTCCCCGACGGAGGCTCCCGGCCCGCCGAGCGTGCCAGCTGATCTGGGTGATACCGGGCCGGCTGGAGGGGAGCCTCCGAAATAGATGTGCCCTTTCACCCCCCTGGGTTTGGGCCCAGGCCTCAGGAAATGGCACCCTTTCAAACGCTCCCCATGGAAGCAACATGGCCCTAGATAAGCAGCCTGTCCCCACACAGCGACATTCGGATGTTTAGAATTCGCTCAGAATGATCCATGGGCGTCTCCACCTGAGCGTGTTTGTCTCTGGCCTGAGTTCTACTTCAGGGAGTGCCCCATCGGGGGGCAGGGGGCTGAGGGGGGTGTGTGGGGATGGCATGGGGCTGAGGGGTGGGCAGGATTATGGGGGGAAGTGGAACAGCATGGCTGCCCTTGGCCTTCAGGCGGGGGAAGTGACCTCTGGTAACCCCAGGCGTGGTCTCGCATATGCCATGTCATGCTCTCTGAAGAATTTCTGCATCTGAGCGAGGGTCACGGGCAGGTTTTGGCACCCTCTGGGAGTCAGGGCCTCACCCAGCCCCTCACATACACTCTGCATCTTTAAGGAGCTTCTCAGGGAGGGGGGTCTAGGGAACAGAATAGTGTATCCCATCCATTGGTTCCATTCGCCATGCTGCCTGCTGCCCCTAAACGGACACCTCAGAGCCTCCAGGCCTCTCAGCCCAGGGTATGAGAAGACCTCCCCGTGAAGCAGGGATCAGGCCTCTCAGGCATCCTGAGGAATCGGTCGGGGGAAGAAACGGGCTATTGCTGATGGACCTGCCCCAGCAGTGCTTTCTCCAGGCTCCCCCCCCCCAACCCCCCGGCCAAGGAGGTGAAGTACCAGAGGAGCCATGCTGCCCCAAGACTTCCCATCCCCCACTCTCCTTGGGAGAGTGGGCACTTGGGAAAGGAAGGCTTCCCATGCCGAAAGAAGCTCCTGCTGGACTATGAAGGGCACTGCCTATGGGCACACTTGGCAGCAGTGAGCACAGATGCAGGCCCCGATGGGAGGTGAGCACGGTGAAGGTGTGCCATTACAGGAAGATGAGACCTGGCAGTCCTGTGATCTCACTCCTCGTCCTTCGATCTGAGGTCGCCCTCCTCTGTGTTGGGTGAATGCCAATTTCGGCATGATGCCCATTCTCGCAGAGACTGGTTTGGAACAGTAAGGGGGGGCTGGTGTGGCTTGTCATTTTCATCGACGTACTCCTGTTGGCTACTGGTTTGGGCCACTTTCAGATTGGACAGCTGCAGTCTTCTTCCCAGGGGACCACTGCTTCTGAGCATCTTTCAAATCATGTTTATGTGTGTCCATCTCGTTAAACGTGGGTCTTCAGGGTGCTCTGATAAGCTGCATGTAGTCATTTCTGTGTTTTATGTTTTTTGTAGGCATTCCCCCCCCACCATTGGTCTCTTGATTTTTTTTTTTACTTTGCTAGTGGTGTTCATTATTATGCAGACCTTTGATCTGCTTAAGTTTTTCACTTGTTTCCTTTTTCACTTCTATTTTTAAATGGTCTTAAGAATTATTTCTTCAACCCTCATTGCCATGAGCGCATTCTCCTACGTTCCCTTTTATGTTTTCCTTGTTTTGTTTTCTGCTTCTGGCCCCTTCTCATTGCATGCTGACTCTTTCGTAGAGTACAGAGACACCATCGATACAGTGGGGAAATCCCATGTCCGTGTGCATCTTTTGTAGGACCCTGTTCTGCTCTGTTCATGTTTAACTTGAGGATTTTCCTCCCCCTCACATATCTTCATTGTTTCCAGTTTCATTGGGTTGTGCTCAGTCACTCTGTGAAACAATTTCAACCATGGACGTTTTAGCGAGGCTCGTATTACAGGGGTCAGGGCCCTTTAGGCAAAGGGTGAGATGGTAAACACTAGATTGGCAGCTTCGTGGTTATGCGTTGGGCTGTTAGCCCCAAGGTCAGCAGTTTGAAACCACCAGCCTCTCCGTAGGAGAAAGACGAGGCTTCGTCTTCTATAAAAAGTCAAGACCTCAGAGACTCACAGGGAACTGTGCTGCGCAGTCTTACAGAGGTAAAGGCAGTGGGCAGTGGGTTTGCTTTACATTTTGGAGGGTCTCTGAGGCATGCGCTTCTTTGGTTCTCCTTTGGAGATCTGGAAGCACGCATCCTCTTGCTATCTTCTGGGGATGCATCAATAAACCTTTGTCTCACAGGCCGTGCCACGTCAGGCTGGGCCTAGACCCCTCAGATGCCAGAGTTTGAGGTGTAAGGCAGGCAGGGGCTGGTCCACCTGTAGACAAACTTCAGCACCTCTTCCCTGCCCCAGTCCCAAGCCCTCAGGAAGCTAAAGCTCATCACCGTGCCAGGTGGCATCCACCAAGAAGAACCTCTCTTCTGTGAGTCAGAACTCCAAGAACTTTGCAATTTTAAGAGAGATTTCTGTAGAACTGATATTTTATGATTTGCCTGCAAGCTGCTGACCTCAAGTATGACTCGTGGCTGGCTGTTTGGACTTGGCTTTGCCCAGGCTAATTTCCCGTGCACGTGGGGCATGACGTGTGTTCCACCCTCCTCAGGTGGCTTGTACCATAAAGGCCAAGTCCTTGTACAGCCTGGTTCACCTCTTCTTATCCATAGTGGTGGTTTTGTCTGCTTCTGTTCTTGGTCCCTGTTGGGAGAGACACTGAAATGTTCAACTTAGGGGTCTTGACGGGTTGTGAGCAGGGTTGCTGACTGCCAGGCCAGCAGTTCAAAACCACCAGCGGGTCCCTGGGAGAAAGATGAGACTCACTTCCTCCTGACAATAAATTACAGCTTCAGAAACCCACAGGGGCCCTCTGCTCCGTCCTGTAGGTCAGCACTAACTCCAAGGCAGGTAGTTCCAGTTTTATTTTATGGCACATCCATTCCAGTTGCTTTTCTTCAAGCATGACATTTTTGACATGTGCACATTCACGCTGGAAGACCTCATCATGTGGCCGGCTCAGCCATGGTTGCAGGCAACGAGTCTGCTATGGGAGCAGCTAAGAGCCTGCGGAAGGCTGGGTCATTACTGGGCCCCAACTATCAAGGTTTAACTCTGACCTATCCAAGTCCTTTTTCCCGGCGGGCTGTTCTCCCAGAAGCCAACGTGAAGGGCCTCATGATGACAGTCTCAAGACTGGTCCTGAGTCTCCTTCTCCACCAGACAAGTGTGGCTGGGCCTTGACTTTGCAGAGCGGTGGGATGAATGGGATGCTTGAGCATGCATAATTGGCATGCAACATGCTGCACCTGCCTGACAGATGGTAGGCGCTGCATGCTTTCCAGGGCTAGTTGGACTACCTGTCCCTAGCAGGTGGGGGCAGACAGGAGGGGCTGTTAGCTAACCACGGGGTGGTGGGAAAGGGCTTGCTGCCCCCACCACAGAGGAGCAGCAACAAATCAGTAGCATCCATGGGCCTGTGTGGGGCCCACAATCCCCAAGAGAGGCTGATGTCCGCCGGCCTCCTACCCCTTCGCCGACCCCAGAGATCGACCAAAGCTTTCCATTCCAGGCTGACTGATGTCCAAGCCAAATGAGAGCCAGGAGGGGAAGGGCATGGACGTCAGAGTTGGCCGAGGGGTGCACACACTGAGGTCTACACCAACCCGGCGGCCCGGCCCTGGGTTCTGAAGGGTTGTGAGGGTGCAAAGAAGCTCGGGGGTGCGGGGGGGGGGGGGGGGCAGGGCAGAGATGGTGAGAAAAGGTTGCTCGGGCATCTCTGCAGGGAGCAGGCCGGCAGTGGCCTGCTGCCTAAGGCTGAGCTCGGTTGACCAGCAGGGGGCGTGTCCTCCTGGCCCAGACAGAGACGGAATGCGTCAGCACATGCCAACATCACGCCGTGCTGCCATCCTGTGCCCTGACCCCCTGGGCAAGGCAGGCCTGTCCCCGAGGCCAGAGTCAAGGGTTAGAACGCCGAACCAGTGTGGCACAGGGCTCTGGGCACCGTCAAGACCTCTGCAACACTTTTCAGAGGGATCAATCACTTGGACGACTTCGGTGGCCTGGTCCAGCCATTCCCAGGTCTCCTGAGGGATTCTTTCCTGATCTCCCAGGATCCTTTCTCAGAGTCCCTGACTCTTCTCCAAGCAGTAAACCCAGTGGAAGTCAAGCATGGTCCACAGAGGGCCGAGAGACCCAGAAACAGACTGCCCCAGAGGCTGACTGTTATGCCCGGTCAGCCGATCGATCCCAGCACAGCGGCCAGGGAACCGAGGCATATCTTGGAAGGAAGACAGCCGGGGGGGGGGGTCCTTGGAAGGAACGGGTTTCATCTCACAGATGCAGGGCGTGTTGTCGGGAGAGACCAGCCCTGTGCCAGAAGGGTGCCAGAAGGGTGTCAGAGTGACCCTGAGAGAGAAGGTTGGCGAGACCTGGTCATTCATCGTTTAGACACATCATCACGAAGGACCGGACCCTGGGCAAGGACGTGGTGCTCGGTAAAGAGGAGGGATGGAGAACAGCAGGGGGCTGGGGGGGGGAGAGGACTGGCCTGGCATCTGCCCCACTGGGCTCAGGATGAGACTGTGGTGAGGAGGGGACGGGATGAGGTGGTGTGGGCTCGCTGTGGATCTGAACCAACAGGACAGGAGCTGGAGATTGCGCTCCTCTTCCTATCGGTGTCCCTGCTTAGTCTTCGTCCCTCACCACCTCGACTCTTCCTGCCAGGGTGATCCTTACGCTGACGGATGCCAAGTATCAGGCTCTGTCCCACTTTGCAAAGGTCCCCTCTTCACTGGTCCCCACAGTTCCCTCTCACTCACCATAGACATGGGGCAGCTCTTTATTAGAGCCCTCTTGTCCCTAACTCCCCCCCCCCATATAAATATTGATCGTCACCTCTTAGCAGTCACTTTAACACTCATGATGGGAATTCCCCTTCCTGTGCCCGAGCCCCTGGCCAACAGTAAGCCTCCTTTTCACCCTAGAGTCTCCCGTTTCACTGTATCTAAACTCTATTCAAGAAGTGCTCACACTTTTTCAGCAGGTGAGCTACTTATCGAATGACCGGGTCAAAATGATCTACCAGCTACAAAAATGCAAAACATATATTTATTTTATCTATATATTACATTTATCCATAAATGCATTGAGAATTCTTTGCATGTACAACGTAAATTTATGTACCTTGCACAATTTCATGAGTCCACATCGCACAACACAATTAGCTATGTACATTTTTTGTCATGACCTGAGTTTACTCTCATGACTTGCACCGAATGGAATGAGCCAGGGATACATAGTCTGGGCAGTAGCTGCTGACTGCCAGTCTCAAATACGCTTCCAAGTGATCATCAGTCATGGTGGAACAGTACTTGGACTTACGGATCTTTATGTGGAAAAGGCTGACTCACATAAATAATTAGAGCTGAAGAATGCAGTCAAGGAGGTAGCACATTTTCTCATGTTTGGGTACTTTCCCTCTGCCAGTAAGTTCCAGAACTGTTCATGCACTATTCACTTCAGTTGAATGTAGGCTTGTAGTGCCAAAATCTCTTCTTCTAGTCCAGAAGAGTCCAGGTGAAACAATGTTGCAATTTTTGATGCAAGTGAATCAACCTCAGCATCTTCCAGGAAAGGACAGCACAGGAATGTAGCCACTGACCGGAGCAAAGAAAAATCTTGAAAGTGTTCAACTTAGCTTGTCAGTTTTGCTGCACTCAAGGCAGTTGTTTGCACATGCATTTGACACCTAAGATTGCATCTGACTGGCTACATTGTATCTCAACTAAGTGACGGGACTGATGGTAGGTATGTCTATTTTTTTAATGCCACGGAGTCTACCCACACTACATCTGCAATCGACTAGTAGAGATTGACGTTTTGAGCACCCCTGGTCCATCCTCTGATCAAGGTAAGCATCCAGTTCACAGGACACCCTTGCTGGAGTCCTTCCAACACCAGCCCAAATGATCTCCTCACTTCATTGTGTGGGACAGATGGGGACTATGTGTTGGAACTCATCTCCTCCCCTGGCCTGCAAACTCTCCCAGGACAGGGATCCTGTGTTCCTTATCAGCATAGACCTTGGTTGGTTGGTTGGTTGGTTGGTTGGTTGGTTGGTTGACTGGTTGGTTGACTGGCTGGCTGGGTGGTTGATGGTTGATTGGTTGGTTGGATGGTTCGATGCTTGGTTGCTTGGTTGGATGTTTTGATGGTTGCTTGGTTGGTTTGTTGGTGCTGCCATCAACGTATTGCATGACCTTGAACAGGTCCTTTTTCCTTTCTGGCCTGCAGTGTCTTTATCAGTCAGAGGACGGGCTGGAACGAGATGGAATCCGAGTCTTCCCACTGCTGGCTCTCCGTCAATTGGATCCAGATGCTCGGATGTGGCTTTGCTTTTAAAACGGGCCCTTCCCCCATCTCGCCATGTGTTCGCCACCACTGCTGGTGACCCTGCAATTGTCCCCGCAGCCCATTCCATAAAGGCGTCCTATGGAGGACAGCTGGAGCCAGTCACTGTGACTTCTCCAAGGCCCCGGGGCTTCCGGGCATTGGGAGGCTGCAGCCCCTGGTGGTGTCCCTGAGACGACTGTTCCCAGAGGCCCGCGTCGTCTGGTGAGGAGGCAGCTGGTCAGTGGGTTGTGCACCTCTGCCGCCTGCGTGCCAACACACCCAGTCACCATCAAGCAGATGGCAGCTAGGAAGCCACGTCCTCTCTTCATGTGAAAGACCTCAACCAGGCTGAGCCCCGGTGGCTCAGTGGTTGTGTGCGGGACTGCAGCCCACAGGGTTGACAGTTCAAATCCAGTACCAGCTCTGCAGGAGCAAGGCTGGGCTTCCTACTCCCACCAGGGCAGTGATGCTACACACACACACAAGACCTCAACCAGGGCCACATCAGACAGTGACCCCCAACGTGGCATTTACGCCCAAGTGGTGGGTGCCAGGTTCCTTGATCCTGCACATCTGCCTCACATGGAAGCCTGTCCCCAAAACCCTGGGCACCCACGTCTAACTCCCTGCTCCCAACCCAAATTGGGAACAAGGGCTGAGATGGGTCCCACTGCTTCCAGTTCCCTCTTTTGTCAGTTCCTTTGACAAGTCCCCATCCTGGCCACCCTTTCTCCTTTTCTTCTGGGTATCTTGTCCTCTTTCCTGCTCTCAACAGCTCTTCATGAGGTACCATGACACTCCCCCTCCCCCCGCTCGAAAGAGAAGGGGACGCAGTGGCACTTACTCCGATTGGCCTGTGCCGACACAAGCTAGGATTTGAAGACTCAAAGATAAGTGTGAAAGATGGCGCCTTCCAACAGCCCCAGGATGCCCAGCCAACCATGACACATGGACGGGCAAGAGAAAGAAGCCCAAGAGGGGCCAAGCCAGCCAGTGGCGCCCAGCGGGTGACCCCCCCTTGCCCTTCGATGCCCTGTGGGTCAGGCAGCATGAGCGGCGGGGTACACACACAGTGGGGCCTCCTCTGTGTGCCCCCCTCTTTACACCTGGGTCCCTGTAGCAGGGATAAGGGCCCTTTTCCCGAAGGAAAGAGGATGCTTGGGCAGGGGCGTGTGAAAATGGCACATCGACAGCCCCCTTGGGGGTAAGGGTAAGTGAAGCGCGGAGACCACGGAGCTGTCCCCTCAGAGCGTGCCCGTGCCCGCGACACCATCCCGCTGCCAGTCTTGCCACCTGGTGAGAAGAACAGGGCACGGCGTCCGCAAGTCGTGAGCTGGTTACTTGCAGCTCACAGTGTTCCTGAGGCAAACACAAGGCAATACAGAAACCACCGTGGGCCCGGGCAGATCCCGAAAGACTTGTCCGGGAGAAACCCCAAACATGCTAGCTTCTGTGCCAAGCTGGGGCCCAGCCTCCCGACTCCCCCCCCAGCCAGCCCTGCCTCGCCTCAGGCAAACCACCCAGCATGCTTTTCTCTCCACCCAGCCAAAGCCCGCAGCAACGGTCACCTGCCTCATGGTCCAGGGTCCGGCATCCAGTGACAGTGACAGCCTCTGTCTATTCCCCAGCCCTGTTGCCAGACCCCAAACCAAACCAGAATAAAAAAATCAGAAAGATCAGCCCCCCCACATTCCGAGATCAATGAAGACAATCAAGCGTCGAGAGGTGAAAATCAAACGATAGGCACCAAGCTCTGTCTCCGCGACTCCCATGGGTCACGCCTGTCTCCCGCCACCACATCATTACTCAACCCTACCATTAGGGAAGGCAAACCCCTACTTACAATCAAAACGAACTTAATATGTCACCAGGGGGCAGCTCACTTCCAGGAAGGATGGGCAGAGCCCGCTGCACCCCCAACCTGCCTTCCCAGCCTCCTTTGCACCCTCCAGCTCTTGCGTCTGTGCTCAGTAGAGGTCCCGGGGGACATCAAAGGCCCAGCCATGGTCTTCCCTTCCCGGCCGTTGTAGGCGGAGCTCTGCGTCTTCCTCGGGGCGCTTTCCTCTCATCCGAAGGTCATCTTGGCCTTCCTGGATCTGACCCACGCTGCCTTCCATGGGAAGGCAGCAGGCAACACCCCAGGGCCAAAGCTTTTGTATTTTAA
>PVJH01026531.1:0-29671 GCA_004026705.1 Nesogale talazaci
TGTTAATTTTATGATTGAGATGTAGGGGGGGAGTCTAGCCTGTTAATCTGGAAATAGCCATTAAGCAGCCAGTCAGGCCTCTCTGTGGACATGGCTTTATCCTGAGACTTCTGGAAAATCTCGCGATATATCCCTCATGAAGATGAGAAGCTATCTTCCCAGCTGTTGAGAATTAGTCTCAGAGACAATGACCTACAGACAAGACAGGATGGCAATGTATGAGGAGCTGAAGCCACACGACCTTGCCCTGATGGAACCAGACTTTTGAAGTTGGAGAAGCCACCTGGAGACCCCTGCCAGTGCTGAGTTGCTTCTACCACCATTGGATGCTGTTGATGGACCCTGAGCCCTAGAAGTGAGGAGTCATGGGGCGACCCTTGCCGGCGTTGGGACTCTGCACCCACTGACCTGTGACTTCGTGAGTTGGAAGGAGACATTATAGACTTGTATTGGACATATGAGCTAACATCGGACTTGTGACTTTGTACTGGCCTGGGTTGGGATGCTTTCTTAATGTCCTTTTCCTCTTATATACAAACTGTACCCTTATATCCATATACATATCTATGAATTTGTTTCTCTAGTCTACCTGGACTAACACAGTAGGTGACTTTAAAGCACCTCTGTCAGAGAGAGATAGATCACTGGGAAAGAAGCTCGGCAAAGAGGTTATAAGAGCTAAGCATTGCAAGAAGGTAACTGGACCTGATAGAGATAGAGTCCTCTATCCAAATGCAAAAGAAAATTCACATTCTTTTTAATTGCATGGCTCAATTTTGAAAATAGACCACATCCTGGAACAGTAGTTGAGCCTGTACTACCTCAAACAAATCGAGATCACTCAGACGTCCCTTTTGAACCACCATGGCATAAAGTTGTAGATCAACAAAAGGGCAGCCAGAAAAACAAGGCAAACAACTAGAGAATGAATAGTGATCTTCTGCGACGTGAATGGGTACTGGCCCTGATTAGAGTAGACATTAGAAAGTGTATAGAAACTAATGGGTGTGAGAATACAACATATCAAAGCTTATGGGATACAGCAAAAGCAGTTATCAGAGGAAGCGTGATAGTAATTAATGTATATATGAAAAATGAAGACGTATGACTGTTGTGCTATCACAAAACCTTTAGCACCTGGAACAAATTCAACAACAAGAAAATCCAATAAGCAAAAGAAAACAAAATCAAAATCTAGACAAAGTTAAACAAAGGAGAATACAAGAGAACTGTACAAAGACAAGAGAACTATACATAAAAATCAATGTAGAAAAAAGCTGGTTCTTTGAAAGGATGAGTAGAATCAACAGACCACTGGCATACCTAAATAAGGAAATGAAAGAGGAAACATTAATAGCCAGGATGAGAATGAAACAGGGGAAATCACAATTGAGCCTAATGAGATTAAAAGTATAATCATGAAGTACTATGAAAGTCTGTATTTTAATGAATTAAAAATGTGGAAGACATTGACAAGTACCTGGGAAAACAATTTCTTCCTAGATTACCCAAGACAGAGATCAAGAACCTCAATATACCCATAGAAAAAGATGTGGCTATCAAGAAGCTACCAATGAAAAAAGTTCTTAGATCAGATAGCTTCACAGGAAAATTTTACCAAGCATGCAGGAAAAAGCCAATACCAATCCTCCACAAATTATTCTACAGCATAGAAAAAGATGGCAAACTCTCTCATTCTACAAAGCCAGTATACACCAGCTTATAAAAGTATAACTTATAAAAGTATAACTTTGACACCCAAACAGAACAAGAATCCCACAGGAATAGAGAACTATAGAAACTGCACACACTGGCCTGTGACTTTGTAAGTCAGAAGAAGACTTTGTAGACTAGTATCGCGCATATGGGCTGTTATTGGACTTGTTACTTTCAACTGGACTGAGTTGGGATGCTTTCTCAATATCCCATTCCTCTTGTATATAAACCTTACCCTTATATCCATAAGTATGTCTATGAATTTGTTTCTTTAGTCTACCAGGACTAACACAGTATGCAAGGTGGCAGTATCTGAATAGCACGTTGCTAGTTAGTGTTCCTCCAATCCTTGTGCCACATTCTTTTTCATTTAAAGCAGTTTCTCTGATGATTGGCTTGCATACAGATACAACTCTAATGTACATCATTCCTGATTTTAAATGATATAGTAATCTCTTGTTCTATTCGCACAACTGCCTTTTGATTCATGTATACATTGCACATGAGCACAATACAGTGTCCTGGCATCTCCAGTCTTCTCAGTCCTGTCCATAGTTTGTTATGATCTATACCATTGAGTACTTTTGCCTAGTGAGTAGAATGTAAGTAAACCTTATTTCTACTTCCATCAGATATAAGCAATGATATTTCTTGGTCCACTCCATATTCTAAATTGTTGAGTTTTGACAGCTCCCTGTCAATGTACTACTTCAAATATTGTTGAAATATTGTCTTTAATAAAATTTCACGTGACATTCCTGCAATTGTCTGATAATTTGTGCATCCTATAGGATTATATTTCTCTGAATGGGTAGACATATTACATTTCTACTGGCAGGTTGACCAGGTAGTAGTCTTCCAAATTTCTTGTCAAAAATGAGTGTTTTCAGTGCTTTATTGATTTGTTGAAACATTTGAATAGGTATTTCATCAATTTCTGGATCCTTGCTATTTTCTAATGCCTTCAATGCAGTTTGGACTTCTCTCAGTATCACTAGTTATTGATCATATGTTACCACTTGGAATGCTCAAATATTGACTATTTCTCTTTGCTATTGTGACTGTATTTATTTTTCCATTTTCTCCTTAAAAAAACAATAACAAACCATATCTTGTTTTGCCCACATACCATTACAATTCAATAGTTCAATCATATCTAAAAGAGCTGTAAAACTATTGCCACAATCAACTTTAGAGCATTTTCTTCTTTCTTGTACTTCTTGTTAGTAGCTCTCCATTTCCACCTAACTTCCCCCTTCCGTATCCCCAAGCCATCATCAATCCAGCTGCTTTGTTGATAGATTCACTCATCCTGGGTTTCATATGTTTAAAAACATAAGAACAACAAAAACACAACCCAAAGAGCTCAAAACAACAATAACAGAATAAAATAGAGAAAACCCCAGTTAAAAAGAAACCAGAAAAGATTAAAATCCAGACCAACTTTAATGTGAGTCAAAAGGGATATCAAATGATAAAATATTTGATTTTAATATAACTATGTTGGCCATAATCCACTTTCTGATGCGCTCTGCATGATTCAGAAGGGACTCACCAGAAGTTTAATCTATGTGTGAATTCGGTAAATGGATTTTGAGTGCCCATTGTCATGCATAGCTTTCAGCAAACTACATGTCTACCATTTAAGTTTTGATACAATTCCTTCTGTTGAATGTGGTACAAGTTATTTATTATCCTTGGATCACACAAGTAGTCTTTTTTCCATGTATATGTATTTGTCACTTCATTTTGATAGCTACTTGTTTGAAGATGTGCCTTTAAGATCACACACTCCAGGTATCATCTGTTTTCTTCAAAACATGTTACTGTAGCACCCATATCTTCAGTAACCTCTCTCCATCTTTTGATGCTCCCTCCATCATTCATTATTTTAGTCATAGAATCTTTCAATATTGTGCCTCTAGGCTTCAAATTTTTCTTTAGTTCTTTAAGTTTAAACTAGAAATGTGTTTTCCTTTTTGGGTTTTCTAACTCCAAATCTTAACACATTTTATTATAATATTTTACTTTTCTCAGGAATTGATAGAATATCGATAGAAATGTTTCACAAGCTGATGTAGTTTTGGAGGCACTATTTGATGATTCCAAGACATTTGGAATACAGCTAGTTGGTCAATAGTCAGGATGAGATCCATATATGTATCTATTCCAAAGAAAGATTTTCCAACAGAACATGCAAATTATAGAAAAATATAATTGATATCATATTTTAAGTAAAATTTTCATGAAGGTCAGTCAACAATGGTAGCTAAAGTACATTGATAGGGAGCTACCGGAGTTTTAGGATAGCTTCAAAAGAGGATATGGAACAAAGTATATCATTGCTCATGTCAGAGGGATGTTGGCTCAAGGCAGATAATACCAGAAAGCTATTTACTTGTGTTTTATTGACTATGCAAATGCATTCAAATATATGGATCAAAACAAACTATGAATAGAATTGGAATTTCAGAACAGTTCTTCGTGCTACTGAGTAAGCTGTACATGAATCAAGAAGCAGTGGTGGGAGTAAAACAAAGGAATAAATATCACATGATTAAAATCAGGAAAGGTGTGCATCAGGGATGTAGCCTCTGACCACATTTACTCAATCTGTATATTGAGCAAATCATTAGAGAAACTTGCTTATGTGAAGGAGAACATGCCATTAGGATGAGAAGGAAGCTTATGCAGAACCTGCAATCTGCAAATGGCACGACCGTGGCTGAAAGTGAGAAGGACTTGCTGATGTAGATCAAGGATTGTCGCCTTCAGTATGTATTTGATCCCAATGGAAAGGAGACAAGAAAGAGGACCAATCGCAACATGATGAGAAACAGAGAAAAGATTGAAGTTGTCGAGGATTTCATCTTGCTTGGATCAACAATTAATACTCATGCAGCAGCAGTCAAGAGATGAAGAGACACACTGCATTGGGTAAAGCTGACACACAGACCTCTCTAGAGTCTAGAAAAGTAAAGATGGCACGATGAGGAAAAGTTGGTACTATATATACTTGTGTATAAATGGATTTTTTCAGCATATTTTTTTATGCTGGAAAAGCCCCACTGGCTTATCCTCAAATGAGTTTCCCACTCTCGGGTGCTGAGGTGTACTCCGGTCTCACCCGAGGGCACCTGCAGCCTCTGTGGGTGGTCTGTAACTACGCTTATTTTCTCCTGCATGCCAGCAGCCTCTGTGTTGTCTGGCTCTTCTCCTTATGCTCTTCTCCAGGACTATGACAAATGACTTAGTCTTTACGGTTATTCCCATGCTTTGTCATGTCCCCTAGCTGTCCAATCATTGCTGAATATAAATACTGGTATGTCGCTCTGGTCTTGAATATACAATATGCTTATTTACAGTACATAGTCTGCTATATTATATTTTTTATTTTCTTAATTACCCCTAACTGGACTTCATGTTGACTAGCTTGCATAACAGCAGCCTGTGTTATGGCTCATGATATGCACATTGTGTTGTGTACTCACTGTGTTACTGCATTTCTCATACATATGCGGTAACAGTGTGTATGCAGTAGCATAGCATGCGAACTACCTGTGTTATTCCGGGTAGACTAGAGAAACAAATTCATAGACATGTATATGGATATAAGGAAAAAGTTTATATACAAGAGGAATGGAACATTGAGAAAGCATCCCAACCCAGTTCAGTCCAAGGTCACAAGGCTGGTGTTAGCTCACATGTCTAACACCAGTCCATAAAGTTCCTTTCTGACTCACGAAGTCGTAGGCCAGTGAGTGCAGTCTTGTGTGTCCTGTGGCAGTAAAAGCATCCCAGCACTGACAGGGGTATCTCTGTTTCTCCTCCAGCTTCAGAGGTCTGGTTCCATCAGGATAAGACTGTTGGCTTCTCCTCCCACTCCTCCTGTTCCTCAGATGCTGCCATCTTGTCTTGTCAGTTAAGCTTCTCCCAACAACTAGGGAGATGGTCTCTCATCTCCATGAGGGAAATATCATGAGTCTTCCCAGGATTCTCAGAGAAAGCTACAGAGGTCTAATTGGCTATTTCCAGATTGAAAGGTTAGACTCCACCCCTAGACTTCCATTCATGAAATTGACATCAAGTACATGACTGCCCTACTAGCACAGTGTACAAACGATGCAGCATGTATATTATGAGCCCTAAAATAGGCTGCTCTATGCAGATAGTCATGTCATCATATTCTGTAATATTGTCAGCCCGTGTTAGGCTTCAAATTATACAAGCTGCATATGTACATGCAGTAAGGCAGTATATGTATTAATGCAGCAGTATATAGCATGCAGTAACAAAGTATGAAGTTAACTGTTGATACTCTATTGTTTTTGTTGACCTTCTTCTCCACTTATAGATCTAATTTATTGTTTTTCTTTGAAATAAGTATTCATAAATATTCAACCTTCATATGCCTCAGTTAATATAATTTTATTGGTATCTATTTTTATTTTGAAATTTATCAATAGCTGCTGCATTTTCCACTCTAGATTTACACCCTAGTCGATAAGTTTTCCCAGTATTTTGTGGTAAAATTAGGTGGCTCAGCTTATATTCAGATTAGCTGGTACTCAAGTATATATTGTATTTTTAACTACTTCATATGCATATGAAAGTTGGACATTGAATATAAAAGATCAAAGAAGAATCAATGTATTTGAACTAAACTTACTGCAAAGAGTATTCAAAGTACCATAAACTATTAAAAGAATAAACATTCTTTCTTGAAAGAAGTACTGCCAGAATTCTTCTTAGAGGCAAGGATAGCAAGACTGTAATCACATGTGCTTTGGATATTTTTTCAGGCAGAAAGGTCCCTATAGAAGGACATCATCTTTGGAAAAGTAGAGGGGCAGCAAAAAGATGAATATCCTTGCCAAGTTGGACTTTCATATGGGTTGCAACAACAGACTAAAGCACAAGGGCAATTGTTGCTATGAGTCCGAATGGGCTTGAGAGACCCTAAAGACAACAAGTGAAACATTGTTGATTCCAACTCATAGTGATACTATATAGGATGTCTGTGTTAGTTCAGGTTAACTGCAAAGGCAAATTCAAGCACTCATATATGTATAAGAAAGAGCTTTATATCAAACAGTAATAGTGTATTAAGAAAACATTCCAGCCCTGTCCAGATCAAGTCCATAACTCTGATATTAACCCATTCATTCCGCATCAGTCCATAAATTCCTCCTCAGGTTCATGCAGCACATGCAATGATGCTGAATGCAGGAAGATCACTGGCCAGTGTGAAAAGTTTTGGGGGCCAATGGCAGTGAAAGCACCTCAGTGCTGGCCTGGGCCTGTGTATGGCTCTTCTAGCTCTCTAAGTGTGTGACTTCTCAGAAGGAAGGTGAAACACAAAGAGAGGGTGTGATGTTTTTCAGGGGAAAAAAACCTACCAGAATGCTCATGAGAAAACCATGCTCACAAGGAAGCATCATCATCCTGTAGCCAGATTGACAGGATAGAGTCCATTTCTAGACCTATTTTTCAAGTCACCATAAAGATTATGTAACTACCCCAGATGTGTGACATAGTAAATGGGAGAAGATATCTTCATCTCTCTCTCTCAAAATACTGACCTTTCAATTAACAGCCTAATGCATGACTCACTATGCCACAAGCATTTCAGTACACAATTTTGACCCTTAGTGACCATGTACGACAGAGTAGAACTGTCCTTCTGAGTTCCTGAGACTATATCATTACAGAAGTAGACAGCCTCATCTTTCCCCCATGGAGTACCTGATGGGCTCAAGCCATTGAGCTTGTGGTTAGTCCACTAAGCCAGTAAGGCTCTGCGTTAGGCAAGGTTCTCTAAAACAAAGCCAGGACACGTATGAATATAGATAGGTTTATATAGAGAAAAGGAATACAACAGCAAATTAGGTGCCCCCCTCCCCCACCAGAAGTACAGAGAGATCAGTCCAACTCACTTTTGTGGGGCACTCCAGATATTGAAGGTCCTTCCAACTCATTCTGGCTATTAGCCAAAGGCCAAGAAAGCAGATGAGATGTCAAGGTTTAGAAGAGGTCAGTAGTGCCGTGTAGCAAAGCAAGTCTAGGTGGAATGTCATGGTGTAGCAATGCAAAAGTACTGGCAGGGGGTATGTCATCTGGATGAGTGGAATCCACCTGCAATTAGCAGACACAGCAAGGTAGGGCAACATCTCAGCAAGGAACAGCGAGGCACGGCAAAACAGTACAGCACAGTCCTCTTGATGGCTCAGCCCACAGGTAGCAACGTTCATGTAGAAACAGGGCAGCTAACTCAGGCTACTTCTTTGTTCAACCACCAGCCACACCTCCAAAAGAGGTCATCAAGCTGTGACCCAATTGACAGACTAAATTCCACCAATATCTTCTTATGAGTGCCATGTTGCCCATAAAATCGATCTCAGACACCTAATACATAATTATTACTCATTAAATATTTTTGAATGAATCGTTGTTGGTATATCTCATTTTTGATAAAGTGTACTATTTTGTAGATTACAAAATTATTATTTTGTCATCTGTTTGCATTTCCTGAGTACTCATCAATTCCAGGGAAAGAAGAGAGATATATAGGCATCTTTGTCTATTGCTGCCAGAGATCATAGTTTGGAATTATCTTTATTGTTGGTAGTTGACAAAAAGAGTGTGATTTCTATGTGTGGATGAATAATAATAAACACCAAGGGGTAATTAATAATCTGAAAAACACACTCATCTTTAATTCAAAACAGTAAAATATCTTCATGCACACTTACACTGATATTTTTTGTTTTTCTTCATGATTACAGAGTCACGCTAATTGTTCTAGGGTTGACAGTTTTTTGACAGACAGACAGATATCTCTTCCTAAGGGGACTCTAGTTCTAAGGAATGGTCTGCTTGTTTGCATATCCTAGTCTCCAAGAATAGCATTCATTACCTGACTTTTCAGGTAGGCAAGTATTCCTGGATAGGGAAGACACATTTTTCTTTCCAATTATATTTTATTTCAACCAGTTTCTGACAGGATCACTGTTCACCTTTATTTCCCCTCTGTAGTGAATTAATGAAGAAAAAGGATGCTTCGTTTAATAGACGGCGATTTTGATGAAGACTGAGCTTGGTTTCCTCTTTGCCCAACACTGATGCAATAAGCTTTCAGGTCATCATTTTAGGTATTTTTGTACAAACCCTTACAGGAATCCTAAAATGACACTGTCTGAGAATCAGCATAGCCTCTGTAGGCAATAAACCCTGACAGTTCCCTATAACTGGGCTGTCTAATTGGATGATGGAAAATTACTGTTGCACTTGAATTATATCCATGCCTAGAAGAGTAAAAATGGAACTATCTGTTCAGCTATGTTTGGTCTAATAATTTCTTCTTTTTTTAGATACTGAGAGGAAAGTGTCTACTTGTGAGAGTTTTGTTCTTATAATTTTTTAAGATGTACTATATCCAGGAATCCTGTGAAATAAATATTTTGAATGATTTAATTCTGGGCAATTACTTATTTGAATAAAAAATGTGTGGCTTATGAAGTAAGAGAGCCTATCCATTAATAATAGCTACCTTTTCACAACCAAAGCTGGGCAAATTTACTCTTTAGTATTTATGTAAGTAAATATAGAAACACCTGTCGAATTAATGCCCTGACTCATGAGCTAAGGTCATTGGAGGGTATCCCATAGTATTGATTTTATAGCCATTTAAAAATTATGGATAAAAATTTCATAGATATTCTTCACAAATAATTTTAGTTGAAAGATTTCAAGTGTGTTTGGATGATACTAAAATCTTGACATAATCAATCTGACTGTAGTACAGTATTTACTCAAATATCTTAAGTATTACCCAGTACTATTATGTCAAGTTGAACTAATAGGATCCTAAAGTGGATTCCCTGGCCTGTAAATCATTATGAGAACATTATCTTTATCCCACGGAAAAATGCTGTTTTTAAACCACCAACCTTGTTGTAACAGCCTAACACCTAATCCACAGCACCACTTGGACTACTAACTCAGTGTTAGGCTTCAACAATAAAACAGGCAAGCTTCCAAAAGCACTGTATAGTAATAAGATCATTGTGGAATGAACAATCATTCTATCAATTACACAGTAGCATTGAAATCCTCACTCAATAATTTCATGTATAAATATTATAATGTATACATATATAACACACATATGCATACATATAAGTATGTAAACATTATCATGGTAGATGCCTGTTCTTGTTAAAGGCATGCTTTTAACCCAGATAGTTTGTATTTCTTCAAAGAATACTTTAATTCCACTTCATGGAATTTTTGAATTATTAAAAATGAGGAAGAGTGTATTAATGCAATGTTTGCCTAGTTTCTGTTATTTTCTAATGAACTCCTATGAGAAGACTTTGATGTTCAAGGGTTTTTTGTTGTTGTTGTTGCTCATTTTGTTTTCAAATTTGTTTTGTGAGCATTGACAACATGCCATGTCATTCATAAGTAAGTTGTGTGTACGTAGCCACTTTTGGCCTGAAAGTATATAAACTCCTTCTAACAATAGGTAGCAAGGCTATAAGAAAATTCTTAGTTGGCTAAAATTTTATCAATATGGGTATTCAAAACTATTTCCTAACATTTATTTTGTTTCTTGCAATGCCAAGAAGTCTTACGACTAATCTTTTTTCAGAAGATTTTTAAAAGTTACAGTGCTTATGGTTCATTTCTCATTGTGTTACTTATAGATATGACAAACCTAAGCCCAAAATTTTAAGGACTCACTGCATATAATCAAGAGGAAGATGAAGCTTTCTACTCCTGTAACATTCTCTGAAAGTATAAAGGAAATGTTCTATCAAAATTATACAAAGCAGTTTCTAATTAAAAGTGCAGTAGAAATTATAGCTACACTAAAATTGTTATAAAACCATTGTCTGAATGCATTTTAAATATTTTTCTTTAGTAACATTATCTCCAGAAATATGTTTACATTGATCCTACAACATGTAATCTATCCTTAAATTATAAATGATTTCATACTTGGTACTAGAACTTAAGATTTAAAACAGAGCTGACTACTAAGTATAAGATTCCTCAAGAAGCTATACAAGTAAGGAAAGGTGGGGTATAGGGAGAGAATGGCTAGAACTTGGATGCAAATCAAGACTTTAAGAATATGTATTCATATCAGCATGGTCTGTACACAGTTCATGTATATTTTCAGGGAAATGTAACTATTCCTTGAGTGAGTGTGTGGTGGTCATATGCCTATGTTAATTTCATGGTTGAGATGTAGGGGTGGAGTCTAGCCTGTTAATCTGGAGATAGCCATTGAGTAGCCAATGAGGCCTCCGTGTGGGCATGGCTTTCTCCTGAGGCTCTGGGAATTCTTGTGCTATTTCCCTCATGGATATGAGAAGCTATCACCCCAGTTTTGGGGAGTTAGTCTCAGAGACAATGAACTATGGACGAGACAAGATGGCAGCATCCGAGGAGGTGAAGGAGCCGGAGGAGAAGCCACATGGCTTTACCCTGATGGAACCAGACCTCTGAAGCTGCTGAAGCTACGTGGAGAGCCCTGCCAGCGTTGAGTTGCTTCTGCCACCACTGGATGCTATTGATGGACCCTGAGCCCTGGAAGTGAGGAGCTATGGGGAGACCACTGCCAGTGCCGGGACTCTGCACCTACTGGCCTGTGACATGGGGAGATCCCTGCCAGTGCCAGGATTCTGCACCCACTGACCTGTGACTTAGTGAGTTGGAAGGAAACATTATAGACTGGTATCGGGTATATGGACTAATATCAGACTTATGACTTTGAACTGGATTGGGTTGGAATGCTTTCTTAATGTGCTATTCCTCTTGTATATAAACCATTCCCTTATATCCATATGCATGTCTATGAGTTTGTTTCTCTAGTCTACCCAGTTTGTTTCTCTCGTCTACCCAGACTGACACAGAGTCATGGGAAATTCCATATCTACAGAACAACAATATATTGAAATTTTGAAAGCTACTTTAAAGATATCAGGGGTAAAAGTTCCATCTTGAACTTTTAAGAAACTTTTTGCTTGTGTGCATAGACATTGCTATTGGTTTCATCCTGAAAACAAGAATCAAATAAATTCTAAAGTATGGAAGGAGGTGACTCATGCTTTGAGAAGGGCAAATCAAAGAGGAGAAATCACTGATCATAATGTTTGGGCATTAATGTCTTTAGTTAATATTGCTTTAGCAACATTTCAATCAGATACTAAAAATGAAAGAGAAAAACCTGCTTGTAAAAATGTTACAGGAGTTGCCAGTGTGGACTTATTGAGCAATCCTATATATGACAAAGTTTATGATAGTTCTGAAGTTTTATCTTCTTCTTCATACATTCTTCTTTTGAAGAGGAGGATACATTTTCCACATCTGAGGACATAAGGAATTTGGTTTGTTTAGTAAATAAAATGATCAAACATCTTCAGTTACATCCTGGAAAGGCAGTTGTACATCTGACATCCTTTTAGTTTGAGGAAAATTCTCCAGCATATCCAAAAGAGAATAAGGTTATTCCTCAAATTCCAGCTGAGAAATAGGCTCAGATTAATAGTCAGGGGCAGTCACCAGGACCATCTTTTGAACAATTGACTGGCACTGGTCTTTTTGCTGCTACCGCACAGCAAGTCATTTTTGGTGATGATATTATTGAACAAATTCATACTCTCTGCTTACATGCTTGGTAAAAGTTAAATGCAAAGAGAGGAACAGAAAAAATTTTTACCAAAATTTTACAAGGACCTAATGAATCTTTTCCTGATTTTTTTATTCTGTCTTTTTACTGCTGTAAAACATGCTGTGACTTCCCCTTTCTCTCCTTCAGCTGTTTTCTGTTGGAGCCTGTGCTCCACTCCCACCACTCAGAGTATAACTCTTAAATAAACTCCCTTTTAGTGGTCACAGTAAGCTTTATGCACATGCAGCAAAAACAACTCCCAGCAAACGTTTAACCCTTTGATAACACTTAATTAATGCAATTTTCATATTTAATGATTCTTTAAGTTTAGGTGGTGACAGTAAGTTTCAGAAGGCCAAAGTAAGTTGCAAATAGTCAAAACAAAAGCTAAATGTTTCTGAGGTGAAAAGATGAGGCAGATCAGGAAAAATCATAAAAAATCAGGGAAAGATGGAATTTTTTCCTCCAGAGCTATTTTCACCTGGCATGTGCCAATGATCTCACAAAGAGGTTTATTGGACTAAGGAGTATAAGTCAAAGATAGAGATGACAATCCCTTGATACCCCTATTTTCCAATTCAGGAAACTTCAGCAAGGGCTGCCCTTGAAGCCCCATCTGCAACAATTTGAGATTACACTTTTCAATAAACTTGGGGATGGAGCACATTCAGCTGGACAATTAAAAATCTCTGATCTATAACATGTTATTATTTCTGGAAGTGCTGCTTTAGATCTTATCATTCCTCGTGATTTGTTATTAGAGCCTTTTCTCAAGGAGTTGTTAAAATCCCTCTCAATCTTTTTGGACCTATTCCTGCTAATACTGTGGGTCTCATTTTAGGTCTGGAAGTCTAAGTCCCCAGAGAGTGTTAGTCCATACTGGCGTGATTGATTCAGACTATATTTGAGAGATTTCTGTAATGATGTCTGTAAAGTATATGGCATAAAAGTTTTGAACAGACAAGTGAGAACCAGCTGTGGTCATAAAATGGGAGGGAGGTGTGCTTATATTTCTACTGGAGAAAATAAATTGTGATTTCCAGATAAGTGAATAAAATAATGTGATGGCCCAGAAGCAAGCCCTAGGAGCAAGCAAACTGAGCCGGGATTTTGTTGACATGAGCATTACCAAAAAGCAGTTTGAGCAAACAAAAAAGGCACTATTATTATATCCTATGAAGCCGAGGTTGAAGGACTTCCACTATGTATTGGAGACAGGGAGCACTGTTTAAAATTAAAATACCATGCGTGGCTGTCTAGTATCAAAAATTCAGGAGATGAGAGCAAGCTGCAAAAATTGCTAATTTTAAGTGCTGGAGGGTTTTCCAATTTAAATATAACAGGAAAATTTTCTGTATCTCCATTGCCAAACTGTTTGCACTTGTCTGACTGGGTACATTGGAGTATTTGCAGAGGAGAACAGGCCAGAATGTTAAATGATTCCCAAGGAATTGTCATTGAGGGGAGCCCTTCAGGTTCTGCTTGGGTTAAATCTAGTGCAGCTGATCTTAAAAGGCATTCTCAAAATCACACGATTGACATGCAATCATCAGAACCTATTTTTTTTGGCATGGAGGAGTATTTTCTCCTCCCAGCTCTCATATTATAGGAAGACCCCTCCAAAGTCATTTATTGAAAATAGGTGCTGCCTAGTTCCCTATTAGAGGATGGGTTGGCAACAGTATAAATTGTAAGACTCAGACCAATGGTTTGATTACTATGGACAATTTAATACTCCATTTCAATGATTTTCCCAATGTCTCAGTCAGAAATTGATTAAGTGTGAAATTAAAGTACATTGATAATTATTGGGAAATTGAATACAAACGTTGAAAACAAGGAACAAAGAATAATAATTGGAAAATATTATCTGGTGATAAAAATGAAAGCCAAATATTGCATTATAGAATTTTGAAAGACCAAAAACTTGTTCATAGCAAATAACATTTTTCAACTACATGGAGAGCAGCTATACTCATAGCCTACTCTAAATAATATGCACAGAAATCAATTTTACCAAATCTGTGGGAAGAGAAAATGGATAACTCAATATCAGCAGCTAAATCCAAACCAAAATTTGACAATGGAACAGACTATCAATTGCTCATATGTATATTCTGGTGGAGGTTGAAGACAATAATAACAAGTCCACTAATCCAAAATATAATCTTCAGTGTACCCGAGCTGAATTTTGAGAATATCTCTGTGTTGGTCTGGGTAGACTAGAGAAACAAATTCATAAACACTCAGATGTACATGAGGGAGAGGTTTATATATAAGATCAATTGAACATTAAGGAAAAAAATCCCACCCCAGATCAAATGCATAAGTCTGATGTGATGGTCAATACCATATCCAAGCCCATATGTCCAATACCAATCTATAAAATCCTCTTCAGACACATGAAACACATGGAATGAAGCCAAATGCAGGACAATCACAAGTCAGTGGATAGAAAGTTTTGGTCCAGTGGTGTTGTAAGCATCTCAACATTGGCAGGAGTTTCCACATGACTTCTCTAGGTCCAGGTTTCTTGCTTTATCAGGATAGGTCTATGTGACTTCTCCTCACAGAAATGTCTCACAGGGAGCCAGCCTTGTCAGTCAAGTCTCTCAGACAGTAGAGAGCATTGTCAGTAGAAGTCTCCAAGGAAGTGAACCAACAGAGATAGTGTCTCCCGCCTCCAAGAAGGAATGGCCACATTTCCAGAATTCTCTGCAGAAGACCAGGCCCACACACAGGTCTCATTGGCTATCTCCACATTGACAGGATAGACTCCACCACTAACTCTTCATCCTCAAATTGACACCAGATTAAGTGACTGCTGCAATCTCCAGAACAGATTTACTGCTTTATTACTAATGACAGAATACCTTAATGAAGAAAGCAAACAAAAAGAAAATCATGAAAAAGATGGGAAAGAAAAGATCAGTGTTAATAACAGAAGGGACTCTGAAACTTGTTCTCGATTATAGAGTAGATAAAACAAATTTATGAAATCAAATGGCTGAATAGGAAATTCCGAAGGGCTAACCATGTATACAAAGTCAGTTATTATAATGAAATGTATGAAGACTTGATGTTTGAAAATCAAAATGGAAGAGCCCACTCAGCATCTTAAACCAGTGGTTCTGAACCTTCCTAATGCCACCAACCTTTAATACAGTTTTTGATGTTGTGGTGACCCCCAACCATAAAGTTGCTTTCATTGCTACTTCATAACTGTAATTTTGTACTGTTATACATAATAATGTCAATATATGATATGCAGGATATATTTTCATTGTTACAAATTAAACATAAAGCATAGTCATCAATCACAAAAATAATATTATATATTGTGAAATATTTATTTCTAATGACAAATCAATGAGATTATGTCTTGAAGCTTGTGCAGCATGGGTAACAGTTTTCACACCTGGTACTCATATGTGGGCATATCTGCATGTGAATGGAGCCACCTGGAGATGATAGAGGAATGATGTCTTGGTTTCTAAAGCTATCATAAATATGTGTTTTTTGAAGGTCTTAGGTGACCCCTGCGAAAAGGGGGGAGGATCATGATCCAGTGGTTGAGAACCACTGTCTTGAATTGAAAGAAATGAAGGAAAAAAAATTCAAGCTTAGAGATACAATCTTGAAAAATTGTATAATCAATGTGTTGAATGATGCAAGAAACATCAAAAGAAGTAGATGCAGAATCAGTATACCAAAAATATCTAGTGAACATTCCACCATTTTAGGAAGTCTAATGTGAGCAAGCTATAATGATGCAGAAGAGTTTCAAAGTGCATTGAAAGCATTAAATAAAGGCAATGCTCCAGGAATTGAGAGAATATCTGTGGAAATGTTTTAACAGGCTGATAAAACACTGGAGTTACTTACTCATCTATGCCAGCAAATTTGAAAGACTGCCACTTCACCAACTGACTGGAAGAAATACACATTTGTACCTATTCTACAGAAAGGTGATCCATCGGAATGATCAAGTTATAGAACAGTGTTACTGATATAACATGCAAGTAATATTTTGCTGAAGATCTTCCAACAACAGTTGCAGTAGTGTATTGACAAGAAATGTGAGAGGTTCAGGAACCACTCAGATAAGGACATGAAATAAGGAATATCATTGCTGATGTCAACTGGATCTTGACTGAAAGTAGGGAGTACCAGAAAGTTGTTTACTTGGGCTTTATTGACTTTGAAAAGGCATTTGGCTGTGTGGATCAAAAGGAATTATGGATACTCTTGAGAAGAATAGGATTTCAAAACATTTATGGTGCTCCTTTGAAAGTTGTACAAGGATCAAGAGGCAGTCATGAAAACAAGGGAATACTGTATGGCTTAAGATCAATAAGGTGTCCCCCAGGTTTGTATGCTATTGATGGGGGTTGGAGGAGGGAAGTGAACTATGCAGAGCTGGTACTGGGGGCCTGAGCGGAGGGTGGATGTTTTAAAAGTGATAATGGCAACAAGTGTGCAAATGTGTTTGTATGGACCATGGTGGGAGTTGTATGAACTCCCAATTAAATGATCTATAAAAAAAAGACTGTTACCCATGTAAAAAAAAAGAAAAGAAAGAATCTAGAATGGGGGAACTGATTATGAGGATCTACAAATAACCTCCTCCCTGGGGGACGAACAACAAAAAAGAGGGTGAAGGGAGACAGTGTAGAATATGACAAAATAATATTAATTAATTAATTATCAAGGGCACACGAGGGAGGGGCAAAAATGAAGAGTTGATAACAAGTGCTCAAGTAGAGTAGAAAGCAAATATTTTGAGAATGATGAGGCCAACCATTGTATAAATGTGCTTGAGATACAGTGATGTATACATCCATGCATACATACGTGGATTATGATAAGCATTGTACCAGCTCCCAATAAAATGATTTTCAAAAAAAATGAAATAAGAAAGCAAAGGCACAGACTCCCAAGATCAGCCAGTTATTAGAATTCCTACCCTACAGCTTATTTGCATATGCGACAAATTCCTGTTTCTAGTACAGTAGCCAAGCCTCTATCTGTCCTGTTTCATTCTCCTGTTTATAATGAATGACAAAAGAGGAGCTGAGAAATATATTACCCTTCGCATCTTGGGAAAGAATATAATCTACAAAACAAAGAAAATAATCTACCAAACAAACTCCAGTATAACTTTATTTTTGAAGATGTCTCCTTGATAACAATATAAACCTCTTTGCAGATTATATTGATCTCGAATGTGTATCCTTCAAGTTTTGATTTTTGTGCAAGTTCTAGCCATTCTCCAGCTACATATGACCCTCCCCCCAAAGTATGTGGAACTGTTCCTGTAGCCACATTTATTGAATAATGTATCAGTCACACAATATTTCTTACAAATTATGTCATTCATGCTCATAACACAGGAAGTGCTATCATCATGATGAGTTGTCAAGTAAGAAATTAGGCCGAGTACATTTACATCAAAATTGATGTTATCCTCACTGCAACAAGTTGTTTCTGATTCATTTTCTACCCTGAAGGACAGGGTAGAGCTGCTCCTGAAGCATTCTGAAATTGTTAATCTTTATATCTATGGGAAGTCTGATGCTTCTGCTAAGGAATGACTAATGGTTTTGAACTGCTGATCTCAAAAGTAACAGTGCATCACTAACTCACCACATCCCAAGTGCTGCTACAGTTGTATTACTTGCCTCAAATCATGCATTTATTTGGTGATGAAGTGAATACCTAGTTTCATGGTCGCATTACAAAGCCATCTTCATCCTGTTTAGGCTCAGATTCTTCATCTGTGAAATGATGAGTAGGACCAAATGATCTCTGCTCTCCCTTCCAGTGCAGAATGATGATATGAGCTTATTTTCTCTTTGGTCCAAATAACATACTTATAAACATACTGTTTGGCAGAAAAATGTGTATGATTTTCACAGCTGTGGGTTTGGGATCTCTGTAGTTCTACAGATTAAATATTTGGTGATACTAGTGAAAAAATTAAATGGTCTGACATTAAGACTCCTCTGCCAAGCTTCATATGACTAATTCTCAGTAATTTTAAATAACAAAATAATTACATTACTCTTCTCTGCAGTCCAATATGGTGTGAAAGCAAAATAAACTGCATATCATTCACAATTACATTATTTTATTTTCTTTCCACGTGCATTTTTCAGTTGTTTCAACAAGAAAAGTTGTATCCCTGTCAGTCTCATTTGAGTATTCAGAATGTAAAACATATCTTAGCTGATACATTGAATCTATTTTTCCAATTGTTCCAAAAGTTCTGATGCAGTAGAAATTTAGTTATCTTAATTCCAAGACTGGTGAAATAGCAGCACAATTATGTAAAAAGACTCAGATGCTATGTTTCCTTTGATCATGAAAATCTTTAAAGAATCATTAGGAGATGAGATAGAATAATTATGGATAATGCAGTCAGATGGACTACATCTTATCCTTGGTTCATAATTTGTCATTACCAACAGTTATAGAGTCAATTCCTCTCAAATAGAACCTTTCTAGTGTTTTTTGAAGCTATGTATCTTTACAGGAACAGATAGCCTCAAAGATCTGCTTTAGAGCACGTGGTAGGCTTGAACCAAGGATCTTGTGGTTAGTAGCCTGACAATCTAACCTACCATGCCTCAAGTATTCCTACTCAGACATGGAGTTGCTCATCTTTAGGAGGTGCCTATTTCTACTGAGTACAAATGCAATTCATTAGATGTCTGCTAGGTGTCCAGCTTATGTTAAGTTTTGAGAATAGAGATACAAATCAGCTGTTTAGAGTGTGGCTACTTCCCTCTGCCTCCTGTGTTCTCATGGTATAGTGGGTCATGCATTGGGTTACTGAATGAAAAGACACCCATTTGAAACTAGATGCTCCTCAGAAGAAAGACAATGCTTTCTACTATGAGTCGAAATTTACTCTATAAGAGTGAGTTTGGTTAAAATTATGTGGTAAGTATTGATGTTGGGGAGAATGCGCCAGCAAAAGGACTGTTGACACAGGCTTGTGTTTTGGTTCTGTCCTTATAATTTTCATAGTCCTACGAAAGGAGTCCTGGCAGTGTCATGGTTACACCTTGGGCTGTGGTTCTTATGTTCCACAGTTCAAAACCACAGACAGCTTTCTACTTTGGTAAATAGTTATGGTCTAGAAAACTCATCCCAGATTTCTGTGAATCAGTTTTGACTCAATGACAGTGAATTTAATTTGAGTCCAAAGAAAGACAGTCTTTAAAGAGGTTTCAAGGAAGTCTTTCCAAATAAGGACCTCAAAAGATGATAAATTCTCTGAAAAGCATATTTATTTATCATCTAAGATATACTTGACCCATGCACAAAATTTAATAGCAAAGCCTAACACTGTATAGTCATTTTCACCAATACATTAAGACACAGTGCAGATGGGAGAGACAAAGACAGTCTCATATATAGCTGCTTCATCATTAAAAACAACAACAACAAAAGCCACGCCCTTTGCCCCAGGTTGTTTACAACTTAGAGTGACTTTATGATATGAATAGAATTTCACTTTTTGGTTTTGAGACTGTAAATCTTTATAGAAGCAACCAGACCCATCTTTCTCCCATGGTACAGCTGATAGGTTTGAACCACCAACCTTGTGGTTAGCAGTCCAATACATAATCAATTGTTCTACCTGGAATTCTTATGACAATGATTCTCAACCTTCCTCATGCCGTGACACTTTCATACAGTTCCTCATGTAGTGGGGACTGACTAGCCATAACATTATTTTTGTTATTATTTCATAACTGTAATTATGCTGCTGTTATGAACTGGGCAACCTCTGTGAAAGGGTAATTCGACCCCCAAAGGAGTCTCAATTGACAGGTTGAGAATGCTGCCTTGTGACTTGAAGCTGTGTCTTTTGTGTTTTCTGCTAGATGAAAATAGACTTGAGGGTACAACAGTGTCTTGTCTGAGTTATCGAATTTTAAGGCAATATTTAACAGGTAAAGAATACTTATGTATGATTTTAGCTAAAAATTGAGTAAATATCTAGTATATTCTACATCCTATGCTAGTACTAGTCTTTCAAACAAGAAAAATCACGCATAGTCTCTATCTCTATTTTTACTTTCTTTATAAAAAAAACCTCATTTTTCTGAGGGCTCATAGAACTTTTATAACAATCATCCATCCATCTATGGTGTCAAGCACATTTGTATATAGGTAGGAAATGATGGCAGGAGTGTATGCAATGCTGAGTTCTGCCAGAGTTTGTGGCTTGGACAATGAGTAAATCACACTGTCCACCAAGCCTAAAAGTTGACAAGAAGCTGACCTTGGGATGCCAGTGAGGATTTAACTTATGAATATGTTTTGTGAAAAGTGTCTATGGAGAAGGGGGTATAATTTTATATACATTTTGAACCATTATTCTTTTGTGATATATGCATTTATTGCTACATTTTTTCCCCCTCTATCCACTGCATTTTCTGTTTCTGAAAGGTTTGGGTATACAGAAATTTCATTCTCCTTTGAAACTAAGATTTTAAAATTTATTTTGTTACCCAATAACTTTTTTAAATGTATTTTTAAGATGAAAATACATTAGGATCTCTAACTGATGCTTCTGCACACCCAAGACAAATATAAACTTCTTTCGACAGTTTGGATTCTCTGATGGGTAAGAAAGTCACGGCTTCTATTAGAAGTGTTTCTTGCACTTGTTGGGACTTCTCCACAGCATGTTATCTGATTTCTTATGAGATATGCACTGTCTGAAACACTGCTGATAATGAGGACATTTCAAAGGTATTCAGGTGAATGCATTTTTTGTAAGGTATTTTAGCTGTGTATTTTCAAGACTTTGGTGAGGCTTCTGAAGCATGGGAAGGGCTGAGTTCAACTCTTTTCTCACATTACAGAGATAGGGTTTGTCACCAATGTGGAGTGTCTGGTGTTGAAGAAGTGTCACGTTCAAGTGGTAGATTTTATCACACACACTATATTTATAATGTAGCTCCTTGATCTGAGATCTCAATATTTGGGGGGTAACAAAGTCCTTGCCTAGGATGAAGTCACTCTTCTAGGTTGCCCACTGATGTGGTTTCTTTTCCATGTGAATTCTCTGATGTACAATAAAGTTGGAGTTGCAGGCAAACGTTTTCTCATAGTCAAGGCATTTAAAACTGTGAGTGTGCATTGCCTGGTGTCTGATTAAGTCGGCACTCCAAGTAAAGCTTCTCATACATTCCAAGCATTTAAATAGCTTCTTGCCTGTATTCACTCTCTGGTGCACAATCAGGTCATATTTCTGGTCAAAGCACCTCTCACAGGCACCACACTTATATGGCTTCTCCCCAGTATGGAATATTTTATGTACAATGAAGGCTGAATGGTGTCGGTAACTTTTCTCACACTTACTACACTTGTAGGGCCGCTCACCAGTATGAGTTCTCTGTTGGCTAATAAAATCGGATTTCCCGTTAAATGCTTTTTCACACTCCACATGTTTGAATGGTTTCTCACCTGTATGGGTCCTTCAGTGCCTTCGACTGAAGAACTTATCACACTCACTCCACAGATAAGATTTCTCACCTGTGTGGCTTCGTTGGTGAACAAGGAGATTGGGGCTGTGGCCAAAGTTCTTGTCACAAATGTCATACTCAATAGCTTTCAAATAGGGTGTTACTCAGTTTTCATGTTTAGTCTTTTTCTCTTGTCCTTTCTGTTGATTTCTAGTTTTAATTTTATGACCAGAGAAGATATTTTGCATTACATCTACCTTTTTTTACATCTACTTCCTAATTATTAACTATCTTGCGATCTGACATTTTTCATTTACAATAGTAAAAATTCTATTTCCTGTTCACTTTTTTATAATAATGTACATCTGACAATAGTGAAAACCTAGATGTTAGGCAAGAATGCTGTCTGTGATAATTAAGATTATTTGGCAATTGGAAGGGCTGTGATTCTCAGTATTTGGCAGTTATGTAATGATATAGTTAACCTCCATTTTGTGATCTGACATACTCTTTATCCATTTTTCACAAAACACCTAGTTTTGCTTAATGTCCTGGTCAAAAGTGGTATCTCTTGGTATTTTTGAGAAACTTTTCTCTGTTCAATTCTGTTATACATACACACATTTGGAATTCTGTGATTGAGGGCATAACTATTTGTTATTAAGTATTTCAGGTGAATTGTCCTCATTATGCAATCCCCTTTTATCTCTTTAATGGATTTGAACTTCAAGTTCATTTATCTGTAATAGTATTGCCTCTTGCTCTTCTTTTTTTAATGTTAGCTTGACATGTATATATTTTTCTATTTTTGATTTTTAGTTTGTTTATATCTATATATCAAAGGTGTGCTGAATAGGCAAAAATTGATGAATTGAAGTTTTCATAATTTTAAAATTTATCCTTCTACTTTTCACTACAACATTTAATCATTTCCATTCAATGTGATTATTGATAAATATGAATTCACTGCTAGCATTTTGTTATACGTTTTTTGTATGTAATGTTAATGGTGTTTTGTTTCTCTTAATATTTTTTACAGAGTTCTTTTTGTACATGGATTTTCTTTTCCTGTTGTTCATTATTGTATTTGTGCTTATTGAGCTTTTTTGATTTTCTTATTTTGTATTTTTTTGAGTATTTTAAATTAATTTCCTTGTGGTCATCTCCAAGTTTACCTTTATTCTCCTGAGATTAAAATAATCTCTTATGTCATGTTGTCATTTTCATTTATTCTCCATGTAGAGTTTTTATAGCTATACAACTGTGGCAGTCATGTGCTTATCTAAATTTCATGATTGAGATATAGGGGTGGAATCTAGCTTATCAATCTAGAGATAGCCATTGAGTAGCCAATGAGGCCTCTATGTGGGCATGGCTTTCTCCTGAGACTTCTGGGAAATCTCACAATATTTTCCTGATAGAGATGAGAAGCTATCCCCCAGTTGTTGAGAGTCAGTCTCCGAGACAACGAACTGCAAGCAAGACAAAATGGCAGCCTCTGAGGAGCTAGAGAAGCCAAAGGAGAAGCCACATGGCCTTACCCTGATGGTACCATACCTCTGAAGCTGGAGAAGCTACATGGCGATCCCTGCCAGTGCTGAGTTGCTTCTACCACCGTTGGATGCTGTTGATGAACCCCGAGCCCTGGAAGCAAGGAGCCATGGGGAGACCCCTGCTGGCACCAGGACTCTGCACCTAGATTCTGTACCCACTGGCCTGTGACTTTGTGAGTCAGAAGGAGACTTTATAGATTGATATTGAGCATGTAGGCTAATATCAGACTTATGACTTATCACATTCCTCTTGTATATAAACCTTTCCTTTATATCCATATGCGTGTCTATGAGTTTGTTTCTCTAGTTTACCTGGACCAACAGAACTGCTTCCCCATTGACAGTTCTTGGGATACTGGGGAGAGAGAAAGGTAAGATAAAGGGAGGGGCTGCCAACAAACTCAGGGACAAGGGGAGAACAAAAACTCTAAACTTGATGACAAGGAGGGTGCAGAATGCCTGGTGGGGGATTAATCAAGTGCAATGTAGCCAAGAGGAATTAATGAGAGAAAATGATAGTCAAACATGATAGAGGGACAGGAGGAAAGTCATTTGTTGCTTAACTCCAAGTTTCATCATCTCATCTTAAAATATGAGCATTTAAAGTGTCCACTTCTCAGAGTCATTATTATGATCAAAACAAATTGGTATATGTGAAGCACTCAGGACAGGTTGTAACATATGGAAAGTGCTTTGAAATTTCCACATTATTCTTATCTTTCTAAACCATTTTATTGGGGGTTCATACACTCTTATCACATACAATATATACATCCATTATATGCAAACCACATTTGTACATTTGTTGCCATCATAATTCTCAAAACATTTTCTTTCTACTTAATCCCTTGTATTGCCTCCTTATATTTAGCTCCTTCCACACTCCCCTTCTCTAATGAACCCTTGATAAATTATAATTATTTTGTTATGTCATACACTGTTCAATGTATCCCGTAACCCATTTCCCTGTTTTCCAGGGAGGAGGTTATACGTACATCCCTGCAATTGGTTCCCCCTTTCTACTCCCCCTTCCCTCTACCCTTCCCATATCACCACTCTCACCCCTGATCCTGAAGGGTTCACCTGTCTTGAATTCCTCATGTTTCTAGTTCCTGTCTGTACCAGTGTAAATCCCCTGGTCTAGCTGGATTTGTAAGGTAGAATTAGGATCACAATAGTGGAGGGAAAAAAGCATTTAAGAACTAGAAGAAAGTTGCATATATCATTGTTGTTATACTGTACCTTGACTGGCTCCTCTCCTTCCCGTGACCCTTCTCTAAGGGGATGATGTTTCACCTATTGATGAGGCTTGGGGACCCAATCTATACTCCTCATTATTAATAATGATATAATTTTTAGTTCTTTGATCACTTATAACTGATCCCTTTGTCACCTTGTGGTCATACAGGCTGGTGTGCTTCTTCCATGTGGACTTTGTTGCTTCTGAACTAGATGGCCACTGGTTATTTCAAGCCTTTAAGACCCCAGATGCTTTATTTCTTGATAGTCAGGCACCACCAAGTTTCTTTACCACTTTTGCTTATGCTCACATTTGTCTTCAGTGATCATGTCAAGAAGGTGAGTGTCATGGAATGCCAATTTAATAGAGCAAAGTGTTCTTGCATTGAGGAAGCACTTGAGTGGAAGTCCAATGCCCATCTGCTGTTTTAATACTAACCTCTATAGGTATATGCACGTAGATCTTTTTTCCCCATCATCATATATAAATATATTTACCTCTGTACATGCCTGTATTTAGACCTCTATAAATGTCCTTTACCTCCCAGTTTTTCCCTCTATTTCCATTTACTTTCCTCTTGCCCCAGTATCATGCTCAGCATTCATTTGAGTTTCAGTAATTTCTCTCTATTACATTACTCTTGATCAATCCCCTCCAGTTCTCCCATACCAACTTTGTCACTGATTTTGAATCACTTGTTGCTCCCTGATCCCTGGGTTCATCAACACCACCTCCATCTCCCCATCTCCCCAGCTCTCATATTCCCCTGGAAACATCGGTCCCATTTTTTTTTCACTTGTAGACTGTTCATCCAGCCAATCTTGTCTAGATAGACTTGTAGAGATAAGAATATGTACAAAAGAATCAAGGCACTGTAAGATGAAGCGATCAAAGAAAACGAAGTGATGACAACAACCCAAAGCACCAATATCCATAAAACATATATAAATATGTTTAAAAAATCAAAATAGCAATAACAAAATAAAAACCTGTAAATAGTTCAAGGTCTGTTCCTTGACCTCTATGAGTTTCCCCTCATTGAGTCTGATGGGGCGCCACACCCTGGCATCCTTGGCATTCTTCAGAAATCCATGCTCTGCTCCCCCTGTTGCTCTGCTGCATGCCCTTAGTGTTTTGCCTTGGTGTGGTGGAATCAGACAGAGTATAAGCCTGACCCTGCTTCTTCACTGTTGTCCCCGTATAGCACTGGGCCAGGGGGGACACCGTGTTTCACCGTGGGGCCATTCATATGGCCCTCTCTGCGCATTGATTGTTCTGAGTGGGGATATCATCATCAAGGACCTGTGGGCCAGGACGCACTCCACTCTCTCTTTCTTGCCCTTCATTTGATCTCAGGTGCTCTGGTCAGACATTTCCCTCTCCCCAAGCTGCAGCTTAAGTGCTGTCATCCAAAACAAAGTCTTCTAGGGGGAGAGGCATCTATCCACATTAGGGTTGGGTCTTCATACCCTTCCACTGGCTCCCCTATCCATACCATCATGCTATATTCACATCCTCGAACACCGGGCTTAAATTTGGTCCCTCTTTCACTGTGGAGATGTAAGCAATATGCGCTCCTTGGGGTAGTTACTAACCCCTCTCTCTCTACACATCGCAATCTTCTCCATTCTCCTCTTCAGTTGGCTACCATCTGTAGCATAGCGCTGGTTTGGGTCCGGCCCCTGCAATACTACATTGAACTCCCCCTAGGAATTTTTGTTACAGTAGTTTTTTTCCCTATGCCCCCTTTGCACTTTTTAAACTTACCTTTGCAAACTAATATTGTATATGTCCTTTTACGCATGACTTATTTCACTTAGCATGGTTTCCTCTAGTTCTTTCCATGTGGCAATGTGCTTCATGAGTTCATCTCTGCTTTTCAGCAATATGTAGCACTCCATTGTATGTATGTACCACAGGTTTTTAATTCATTTGTCACCTGATGGAAACTCCTCGCAGTTGTGAACTATGCTGCAGTGAACATTGGAGCACAGATGTCTGATCATGGTTTGTTTCTTGCTTCTTCTGGGTAAGCGCCCAGTCGGGGGAAGGCTGAGTTACATGGTAGCTTGATTTCTATCTATTTTAGATATTGATAAATCGATTTCCATGGTGGTTGTACATACCTATAGGTCCATCAGCAGTGGATAAGAGTTCTTGTCTCCTCACAGCCCGTCCAACACTTGTTGCTTTCTGACTTTTTGAATTGGGCTATCTTTGAGGGTGTTAAATGGTATCTTGTTGTTTTAATTTGCATTTCTCTTATGGCTAATGATTGGGAACATTTTCTCATATGCTTATTGGGCATTCATATTTCTGCCTCTGTGAAACTTCTGTTCAGGTCCTTTGCCCACCTCCTCAGTGGGCAGTTAGTGTTGCTCTTTTTGGAACAATCAGTATGGTAGATTTTAGTAATAAGGCCTTTGTCTGATATGTCATTGCTAGAGATGTTTTCCCAGTTTGTGGGCTCTCTTATTACTATCTTGGTGAATTTTTTCGATGTACACAGGTCTTTAACCTTCAGTATAACCCATTTGTCAATTAGTACCTCCTCTGTGTTTGTATCCTTCCCTGTGTCTGATAGCCTATGTTTCCCTGTACCAAAGATCTCAGGTTGGTCCAAATCCCCTGATTGATGGTCATAATAGTTTGCAGTTTTAGTTTGAGGTCTTTTATCCACCTTGAGTTTATTCTTGTACATGGAGTGAGATAAGAGTCTTGTGTCATTTTCCTACAGGTAGATATCCTTTTTCTCCAGCACCACTTGTTGAAGAGGGCATCTGCTTCCTATCGATATTTTAGGAGTCCTTATCAAACATCAGTTGTCTGTATGCTGATGATTTCATTTCTGAGTTTTCAGTCATTTTCCATTGCTCTGGATATCCAACATTATGCCAGTACCATGCTACTTTGACCACTGTGGCTGTATAATATGTGCTAAAGTCAGGTAAAGCAAGCCCTCCCACTCTTGTCCTTCTTCTTGAGCAGTTCTCTGCTAATTCTGGACTCCTTCCCTCTCCATATGAAGTTGGTAATAATTTTTTTCCCATTTCTTTGAAGAAAGATGAGAGTAAATGTATCGGAATTGCTGTAAACTTATATAGTACCTTGGGTAGAACTGCCATCTTTACTATATTGAGTCTTCCAATCAATGAGCATGGGATATTCTTCCATTTGTTGAGGTTACTCGTGGTTTCTTATAATAGTGTTTTGTAGTTTTCTTCATTTAGATCTTTTGTTCTTTTAGTCAGGTATATCCCTAGATATTTCTATTTGTGCTTGGTTATTGTGAAGAGAACCACCTTTTTTATTTCCTCTTCTTTGGTCTTATCTGATGTGCATAGCAGTCTGATAGATTTCTGTTTGATGATTTTATATCCTGCCACTCTGCCACACTCTGTTGCTTCTAGTACTCCATTAGGGAACTTTTAGGATTTTCCCTATATAAAACCACATCATCTGCTAATAACGATATTTTCACCTCTTCCTTCCCCAGGCGAGTATCTTTGATGTCTTTTCTTTGTCTTATGCTGTTAGCTAAAACCTCCAGGATAATGCCAAATAAGAGTGGGGACAAGGGGCATCCTCATCTGGTCCCCTTTTACAGTTGGACAGTGTTAGTTTTTGCACCATTGACTACCACGTTGGCTGTTGGTTTTCATATATAGCTTGTATTGTCTTGAGATATTGTCCTTCCATTAATATCTTCCATAGTGTCTTTAATAGGTATTGGTGTTTGGATGTTGTCAAATGCTTTTCCCACATATACAGATATTATCATGTGTTTGATGTCAATATGGCAAAAGATACTAATGGTCTTTCATATGTTCAACCATCCCTACATCCCCGGTATGAACCCGACTTGGTCATAATGAATTATTTGTTTTTTATACTATTGTATTTACTGGCCAGTATTTTATTAAGGATTTTTGCATCAATTTTATTAGTGATATTGGTCTTTAGTTCTCGATTCTTGTGGGATCCTTGCCTGGTTTCGGTATCAGTGTTATAATAATTTCATAGAAGGAGTTTGGGAGTTTGCCACCTTTACTTTGTTTTGGGAGAGTCTTTGTAGGATTGGTGTCAATTTTTTCCTGAATGCCTGGTAGGATTCTCCTGTAAAGCCATATGGTCCAGGGGATTTTGTAATCCCTTGGTAATCTTGTCTATTTCTTCTATTGCTATGGGTCTGTTGCGATTTTTGACATCCATCAGGGATAGTTTAGGAAGAGACTGTTTTTCCAAGAATTTGTCCATGTCTTACAAGGTGTTGCATTCATTGGAAGTACAGTCCTTCGTAGTACTGTGTAATTATCCTTTTGATTTCATTAGAGTCAGTTGTGATATTGCCTCTTTCTTCCCTCATTCTTGCCATTGAAGTTTTGTCCCTCCTTTCTTAAGTCTGGCAGTGGTTTGTCAATTTTATTTATTCTTTCAATGAAACAACTTTTAGCAGAGTTAATTTTTTCTATTGTTTTCTTATTTTCCGTCTCCTGAATCTCAGCCCTGATTTTTATTATTTCTTTTCTTTTGCTATGAGTAGGATTGTCCTGTTGACTCTGCTCTCACTGTTATAAACTTTGTGCCAGCATATCAGTTATGCTCTTCCTTTTCCCGGTATGTATGTATGGTAATGAAACTTCCTCTGACAGCTTCCTTTGCTGTGTCCCGTAAGTTTTGGTATGCCGTGCTTTCACTCACATTGACTTCTAAAATTCCCTAATTTCATCTCTGATCTGGGCCAGTTTCACCTCCTTTTGAGATAGAGCTATTCATCCTCCAATTATTTGCTCTTGCTTTCTTCATCTTCCTTTTGTTAAGTTCCAGCCTTATGGCACAGTGGTCAGAGGGGGAGGTCTGTATGACATCAATGTACTTAAACTTATGTAGATTTGCCTTATGCCCCAGCATGGAGTCTATTTCAAATGTGTGCCATGTGGGCTTGAAATTAATGTGAATTTTTTTGTATTTAAAAGAAAAGTTCTGTAATTATCTA
>PVJH01026532.1:0-29923 GCA_004026705.1 Nesogale talazaci
TATGCCAGGGTGCTGGGATCCTAAATGATTGATGGGCTGTTATGAGAGCTGTAAGAACCCCCCCATAAAATGATTTTTATTTTTTTAAAGAAAGCATCCCTTCGTGCAGGGGCCAAGATGCGGCAGAGTGGACACCAAAAAGACACCACACACACACACACGCACACACACACACACACACACACACCAGTGCCCAATCACCACTGCCCAATTACAGAAACCATGTCGATCTGCACGATTCTGTGTTTTACTTTCACAAGCAGGGGAAAGGCGAAAGGAGATATCCTTCCTCCAAACACTGCTCTCTCCGTCTCTTTGTTCTCACCGGATACATACGCTCAGGCTGCGTGAAGCAGTTTGGTCCTGTTTTTCAGACAGACACACCTCGTGGAAAGACAGGCAGACCGGCACAAGCTGGGAAAACAGCTTTGTTGGAACAGAGGTCGTCAGGTTACAGACCTTCCGTGACTTAGGGAGCCTAAATCTCCCAGAGACAGATCAGGGGTGCAGGTGCTGGCCCTTAATTGGGGGGGGGGGGGGGGGGGGGGGGGGGGGGGGGGGGGGGGGGGGAGAGCGGAGAGAGGAGAAGAAGGGAGTAAGGAAGGGGGCCTGAGAAATTCATAATGCTCGGATTAAGATTTGGGTCATTGACTTAGCTGGTCCCCAGGAGAGTTTGTACCCAGATGCTATCACAGGATACTCTTGACACAACTTTTAGGGCAGGTTTCACTCAGGATCACATCTATGATTTCTAGCGTACGTTGCAGCTATTCAGAGTATATAGTTTTTCTAACTCTATGATAATGGAATCATAACCCTACAGTGGAGTCTGTTGTCCGGTGGGCACAGAGAGGGCCCATATTACCTGGTCACTTTGACATTCAGACGATTCTACGATTTTGTCTTTTCTTTTTCTTTCTTCACTTGCGTGGGAAGGAGAATGGAGAAATTCTTCCTCCAAAGGTCACCCACTCCCCGTCCCTTTGCCCTCACAGGATGTATAGACCCAGGCTGAGGGAAACAGTTCTTCCAGACAGACAGGGATCTCGGCATGACGAGCACAAGCTAGGGAAAACAACGTCTTGTTTGAACAAAGAGGTGACGTGACAGAGCTCCCTTGGCTTAGGGACCCTAAGCCTCCAAGAGACAGGTCAGGTATGCAGGTCCTGGCATGTGTGTTGGAGGTGGAGGGGGGTGAGGAGGAAGCGTGGGAGATTCATAACATTCAGATAAGAATCTGGGCATGGGCTTAGCTAATACCAGCAAGAATTCGTGCCTGGATCCTGTCACAGGACACTGTGAGACAAGTTAAAGGGGTTTAGCTCAGGTCACCGATGGAGAATCTCTAGGATACAGCTTAACAAAGTCTATCATTTTCTGAACTACATTATGTTCCCATGATAAAACGAAGAGTGGACTGGCTCCTTAAGCCCCCCTCCCCCCACTATCTGGGACCCCCAGGTGAACCCCAACTAAGGGAGGAAATGGAATTACTAGATCGTAAAAGATATATCCTAGCAGAAATGAGGAAAAGGATAACCAAATTTAAAAGTCTGAATATGGCTCAAGCTGTACAGCAGAGAGCAGGCAAAGGTCCCTCCTCCATCCAGGAAAGGATTTATATACACTTCTGTGCATTCTGAGGAGCCAGAGAATATTCATATGATTAACTGTACTTTTTTTAAAAAATCATTTTATCAGGGCCCCGCATAGCTCTTATTATAATCCATACATCAATCATATCGATCACATTTGTACATATGTTCCCATCATCATTTTCAAAGCATTTTCTTCCTACCTGAGGTCTTGGTATCAGCTCCTCTCTTTCCCCTCCCTCCCCCACCCTCATGGATCCTCGATAAATTATAAATTATTATTTTCATGTCTTACACCACCTGCTGTCTCCCTTCACCCATCTTTCTGTTATTTGTGCCCTCCCTCCGGGGGTGGGGGGGATGGTGTGTTATATGTTGGTCATTGATCAGTTCCCTCTTTATCCCCCTTCCCCCCCCCCACTTCCCCCTACCCTCATGGTATCCTTGCTGTCATTATTGTTCCTGGGAGCTTGATCTGTCCTAGATTCACTGTATCAAGAGCTCTTATCTGTACCAGTGTACATACGCTGGTCTAGCCGGATTTGTAAGGTAGAATTGGATCGTGGTACTGGGGTGGAGGAAGCATTAAAAAACTAAAGGAATGAAGTAGGGGAAAGAGTGGGGAAAAGAGGAGCTGATACCAAGGGCTCAAGTAGAAAGAAAATATTTTGGAAATGATGATGGCAACATATGTACAAGTGTGCTTAGTACAATTGGATTAGGGATTGTTGTAAGAGCTGTCAGAGTCCCCAGTAAAATGATTAATTAAAAAAAGAAAGAGGAATGTTGTTGTTCTGTCAGTGCTATTCTGCACCCAGGATGGCTCATTCTCTCCTTGTAACCCTTCTTTGAGGGGATGTCCAATTGTCTTCAGATGGGCTCTGGGTCTCCACTCCGCCCCTCCTCATTCCCATCAATATGACTGTTTGCTTTGGAGCTTCTGGTGTCTGATACCTGAACCCTTCAGTACCTTAAGATCACACAGTGTGCTTCCTCCATGTGGGCTTTGTTGCGTTCCTGCTAGACAGCTGCTCGTTTAACTTCAAACCTTTAAGACCCCAGACACTGTGTCTTCTAATAGCCAGATGTCATCATCTTACTTTAATTTAGTTATGCACCCATTTTGTCCTCCGCAACCATGTTGGGAAGGTGAGCATCACAGAATGCCAGGTTATTAGAACAAAGGGTTCTTGGGTTGAGGGAGGACTTGGGTGAACACCCACCACCCTCTCTGGCTGTGTCTTCAGTGTTGTTCTCCGAAGTGCCTCCTCCTGGGCAGGAAAGTCAATGCAGCTGAGATTGGGGCCACCCTGGAGACCCTTGCCCGCTACATTAGTACTTAACCTATAGGGGCTGAGCCCCGGTGGCGTAGTGGTTGTGCGGGGACTGCGGCCCACTGGGACGGAGGTTCAATTCCAGCAGTGGGGCTGGGCCTCCTCCTCCCCCATACCCTGTTGTTTTCTCCTCAGGATTGTTTATCCTGCTTAAGATAGATAGATAGATAGATAGATAGATAGATAGATAGATAGATAGATAGATAGATAGATGATAGATAGATAGATAGATAGATAGATAGATAGATAGATAGATGATAGATTAGATAGATAGAAGCCTATAAATAGTGCCAGGCCTGTTAATCCTTATGAATGCTTTTCAATCAGATCTGATGAGATGCCTAGCCCTGCCTCCCGAGTCAGAAGTCTATTTCCGGGGTTCCTCAGGGACTTTGTTGCCTTGCTCCCCCTTGCTGTGTTGTTGTACTCCCTTCATGCCCACCCCCCTCGGTGTGGGGACTACAGACAGGGCACAATTCCCGAATTGTGTCTCCAGTGCTGAACCCTGTGGCTCAGTGAGGGGACAGCGTGTCTCCTGGTGGGGTCAACCCTACAGTCCTCTGTGTATTGACTGCTCTGAGCCGGAATGTCATCCAGGAGGCTTGGTGATTTTCTCTCTTCTCTTCTCTTCTCTCTCTCTCTCTTTCTCCTCCCTTGTGGTTTGATCAGACCCACCACTCCCCCGAGCTATATCTTTAGTGTTGTCCTCTGTAATGCATTCTTCTGGGGGGGGGGGCAATGTAGCTGGGATTGGGGCCACCCCACAGACCTCTCTCTCTGCCAGTTTGCTGCCTCCAAGGCTTGGAGCATCCTGCTGAAGTCTGCCCCCTCTCTCCCTTGCCTGTGGAGACACAAACAATAGCCTCCCCGTGAGTGGGCTAGTGTCCTGGTTTCCTCCACTATCCTCATCCTCTTCCCCCACCCCCCTCCTTTTTAGTGGGCTGCCATATTCATCCTGGGGTTGGATCTGATCCCTGCCAGAATGCCTGAATCTCGCCCTGGGAATTTATGCATCTAGTGGCTTTTCCCTTATGCCCATTGTGCTTTTTAAGCTGACCCCAGTGGACTCGTGTTGTACTTGTCCTTTTATTCTTGGCTTACTTCACTTAACAGTGGTTCTCAAAACTTCTTATTTCTGCGATCCTTTCATAGACTGCTGATTCATAACTGTAATCTTGCTGCTGTTATCAATTGGGTGACCCCCCCAAGGGGTCGTAACCCACAGTTTGAGATCCGCTGGCTGAACATAATTTCCTCCAACTCTTTCCATTCCACAATGTGCTTTATGTGTTCATCACTGCTTTTTAGGGATGTGTAGTACTCCATTATGTGTGTGTGTGTGTGTATTTATACTAGAGATTTTAATCCATTCATCCACTGATGGAAATTTAGGTTGTTTCCAACTCTTTGTGATCGTGAACTGCGCCGCACTGAACATTGGAGCACAGAAATCTGCTTGTGGTCTGATTCTTACTTCTTCTGGTTATGTGCTGTAGGGGGATTGCTGGGTCATATGATAGCATAATTTCCATTTGTTTTAGGTATCACCAAATCGATTTCCATAATGTCTGCACGTATCTATAGAACCACCAGCAGTGGGTGAAAGTTCCTATGTCACCACAACCCCTCCAACACTTGGTATTGTCTCGTTTTTTTGAATTGGTCTATCTTTGATGGTATTAGGTGGTATCTCAGAACTTTTTAATTTGCATTTCCTTATGGTTAATGATCAGGAACATTTTCTCATAAGTTCATTGGCCATTCATATTTCTGCCCTTGTGAAACTTCTTTTTTTTTGGGGGGGGGGGCATCACTGCTCTCCGGTGGTGGGAGTAGGAGGCCCAGCCCCACTGCTGGAATTGAACCTCCGTCCCAGTGGGTCGCAGTCCCGCGCACAACCACTACACCACCGAGGCTCAGCCCTCTTGTGAAACTTCTGTTCAGGTTTTTTGCCCACTTCCTCAATGGGTTTTTCTTGGATTTATTTACTTACTTATTTATTGTAGGCTATCAGAGTATAGGTTTTAATAATAGGGCCCTTGTCTGATGTGTCACTACTAAACATGTTTTCCCAGTCTGTGGGCTCTCTTACTACTCTCTTAGTGAATTCTTTCAATGCACTCATGTGTTTTATCAAGTTGTGTCTTTTCTGCATTTGTGTCCTTCCCTATTTCTGATAGCCTATGTGTATTTCCTCCATTAAAGTTCTTAGATTTGTCCCAACTCCCTCATTGATGACTCTAATAATTGGGGGTTTTACCTCGAGTTCTGTGATCCACCTTGAGTTTATTCTTGTGCATAGTGTGAGATAAGAGTCTTGCTTCACTTTTCTATAGATAGGTATCCATTTTTCCCAGCACCACTTGCCGAAGAGGGCATCCACTTCCCATTTGATTTTTTTTGGGGGGGTGGTCCTTATTGAAGATCAGTTGTCTGTATGATGAGGACTTGATTTCCAGATTTTCAGTTCTTTTCCATTGGTCTGACTGTCTGTCATTATACCAGGACCACACTATTTTCACCACTGTGACTGTGTAATGGTGCTAAAGTCAGGTAAAGCAAGTCCTCCAGTTTTAGCCTTACTGAGGAGTTCTCTGCTAATTCTGGGCTTCTTTCCTATCCATATGAAGTTGGAAATCAGTTTTCCCAATTCTTTGAAGAATGATGTTGATATTTATTGGGATTGTGTTAAGCGTTCAATAGACTTGACATCTTTACTATATTAAGTCTTCCAATCCACGAGCATGAGATATTCTTCCACTTGTGGAGGTTACTTTTGATTCTTGTAATAGTATTCTGTAGTGTTCCTTGTACAAATCTTTTTGGTTTGGGGTTAGTTATATCCTTAGATATTTTCCATTTGTGCTTGGCCTTTCGATCTCCTCCATGGTCTCATTCAGTGTATATAACAATCTGATAGACTTCTGTTTGTTGTAGCCTATATCCTGCCACTCTGCCATATTCCTCCATCACTTCCAGCACTCCTCTTGTGGAGTTTTTGGAATCTTCCCAATAAAAAATCATATCATCTTCAAATAGCAAAATTCTTCTTTCCCCAGATCAATACCTTTGGTGTCTTTCCTTTGCCTTATGTTGTTAGCTAGGACCTCCACAACGATAGTAAATAAAAGTGGGGCCAAAGGACATCCTCGTCTGGTCCCCTTTTTCAGTGGGATTGTTTTCGTCTTTTCTCCACTGACTACCACGTTGGCTGTTGGTTTTTCGTATATAGCTTGTATTACATTGAGGAATTTTCCTTCCATTCCTATCTCTTGAGTGTCTTAAACAGGAATGGGTGTTGGGTGTTGTCGAATGCATTTTTCTGTGTCTATCAATATTGTCATCTGGGTCTTATCCTTTATTTGTCAATGTGCAAATAATGCTGATGACTTTCAGATGTTAAACCATCCCTGCATCCCTGGAATGAATCCCACTTGGTCATGGTGAATTATTCGTTTTATATACTTTTGTATTCCATTGGCCAGTATTTTGTTAAGGATCTATGTTCATTAGCAATATCTTTCTGTAGTTCTCAATTCTTGTGTGATTCTTGCCCATGTTAGGTATCAGTGTTACACTAGCTTCATAAAAAGAGTTTGAGAGTTTGCCATCTTCTTCTGTGCACTAGAAGAGTTTCGTGTCAATTCTTCCCTGAATGCTTGGTAGGATTTTCCTGCGAAGCTGTCCAGCCCAGGGGATTTTTTTTGTCTATTTCTTATATTGCTATGGGTCTGTTGAGGTTCTTGATGTCTGTCTGGAATAGTCTAGGAAGGGATTGTTTTTCCAAGTATTTGTTTATATTTCCAAGTTGTTGAATTCATTGGAGTACGGGCCTTCATAATGCTGTGTAATTATCCTTTTAGTTTCATTGGGCTCCATTGTAATGTCCCCTGTTTCATCCTGCATCCCAGTTATTGATAACTGTTCCTTCCTTTTTTCGGTTAGATTTGCCAGCAGTCTATGAATTCTGTTACTCCTTTCAAAAAACCAGCTCTTTTTGCTGCATTGATTTTTTTTTTGCATCGTTTCTTGTTCTCCCTCTCATTTATCTCTGCTGTGAGGTTTATTATGTCTTTCCTTTTTCTATTCGTAGAATTGTTCCACTGACTCTGCTCTAATTGCTGGAGGTTTGGGGTCAGCATATCAATAAGTCTCTCTTTTCCATGTGCACTTTTTTTCCTATCAAACTTCCCTTGATAAGGATTTTTGCTATATCCCAACGGTTTTGATATGCTGTATTCTCAATGACTTCTAAAATCTTCCTAATTTTGTTTCTGATCTGAACCAGTACCCACTCATTTTGCATTTGAGAGTTATTCATCTTCCACTTGTTTGCCCTTATTTTCTTAATCATCCCTTTGTTGAGTTCCAGTCTTATGGCATAGCAGTCTGAGAAGGAAATCTGAGTAACCTCTATGTGCTTGAATTTACATAGGCTCAACTTGCATCCCATGTGGTCTATTTTGTAGTATGTGCCGTGTGAGCTTGAAAAGAAGGTGAATTTTTTTTTGCATTTGGGTGGAGCGTGCTGAAAATATCTTTCCGACCAAGATGCCTAATTGTAGAGTTTAGTTCTGCAGCTTCCTTGTTAAGCTTCTTTCCCTGTGATCTGTCTTTCTCCGAGAGCGCGGTGTATTCGAATCACCTCATTTGATTGCTGAGTCTGTGATTTCCTTTTTCATCTTTTGGAGGGTTTGAATGACAGTTTGGGTGAGTCCAGGATGCTGGGGGGAAAGCTATGAGTGGATGGCACCAGTGGCCAGTTGGGTGTGGGGGCGGGGCAGCAAGTCATGACTGCAAGGACCACTGCTGTGATGGTGTCGGCGGCAGTGGTCGGCATGGGCCGGGGCAGCCCTTGTACCAGGTTACCAGTCTCCAGGACTCCACAGAGGGTATAGGAGAGGGGATAAACTTCAGTTCTCCGTCTGTAGAAGTGCTCTGGGCTGTTATGGAGATTAACTCACAGACTTGGAACCCCACTAGACTTCCTGATCTCCCTTCTCACTGATCTCCCTGGAGCTCCCATTGATGGCAGCCTACCTGCTCACCATCCTTCCAGAAGCCAAGAAGTCAGTCTTGAAAGCCCTCTTTTGATGACAGGATCTAGAGAGAAGGGCCGATTCTCTGTATTTTTATTGCCCAAAGTTACTCAGATATTTTCAGGAACTTGAAGACGATGGACGGTATCGTTGGGATCAATACCTCACAGCCGGTGGACATTGCTCTCAAAGCATATTATTAAGAGGGAAAAGCAGAAGCCCCAAACTTTCCAGAGTGTGCAAGTCTTGCTCCAACAGACAGGGAGGGCCAGGAAGGAAGCAAAATCTTGCAAGGGGGCATTGAGCCAGGACACATGGGCCTGTTGTAAGAAGTCAGGCCATTGGAAAAATGAGTGCCTTGAGAGACAACAGTTCACAAGGAGGCTGGCACCTTTGTTCCACAGGGTGCTGATCTGAGCGTCTATGAGAAGGGATGGGGAGCCTAATGGCTTCATCTCTAATCACATAGGCCTCTTGCCATTACCCCCAAGGGTCCTGGGGTGATTAAAAAAAAAAGTAGAGGGTAAGGATGTGAACTTTTCAATAGACTCTGAAGCAGCCTTTTCAGCCCTCGACCAACCTCTGGCCTTGTGCACTGGGCTCACAGATGAAGCCAAAGATCTGTTCTTTCTGCAGCCACTAGAGTGTGTTATTATAGCTAATTTATCTCACAAGTGTTTGTCTGTGCCAGATTGCCCCATTTCCCTCCTTGGAAGGGACCTGCTTTTTGAACTTAATATGCAGATTGCTTTCTTGCTGGAGGTCCAACAACTGTCTTTCAGTTCCCCGATGAGCATGCTGGCAAGTTCTCCAGAAGGAACCTAGAGGAGGAGAGTCAGACCACTGGCCTCAGAAAGTGGAAGATTAGGTCTGTCTGGGCAGACAGAAGACCAGGTCTCTGATTAAGGTACAGTTTAAGCCTAGCAGTTGAATCTGCCTCAGGAAACAGTATCCATTGAAGAAAGAGACTCAGGAAGGCAGTTGCCCCTCGATCTCAAAGTTTCTCCAGTAGGGACATCTTTGGTACTGCAGCTCTCCATAGGACTCCTCAATCCTGCCCATGAAAGACAAAGAAACCTGGACTAGTGAGTATTGTTTTGTACAAGACTTGTGGTCTATAAAAGAAAGACATCCAGTCTACAGTCCCAAATCCTTGCATTCTCCTTAATGAATTGTTAGCTGATGCCCAATGGTTCTTAGACTTTAGAGACGCATTCTTCTGCATCCTGTTAAATCCCGAGTCCCAACCACTGTTTGCTCTTGAATGGGAGGACTCAGGCACCTTGATTAGGAGACAAAGGAAATGGTTCATCTGTCCACAAGGGCTGAAAAATTCACCTCAGTATTTAGCAAAACTAAATTAGTATTAGCCCAGGATCTAGGTGGCCTAAAATTTCTAAATAGAGTCCTAATATGCTGATGATCTCTTGTTTACAGACACTGAATATAATAGTTCAAATAATGCCACTGGATGTTCAATGGACTAGCACAAACAGGATAGGAAGTGTCCAAACTCAAAGTTCAAATTTGCCCAGCTGGCTGTTAGGTTCCTAGGTTTCAAAATGGAACCAGGGCAGATGAATCTATTGATGAACAGGAAAGAGATTCTTTTGCAAGTTGAGATGCCCGGGACTTGAAAGCAGTTGAGGGAGTTCCTAGGCGTGGCTGGTTTCTGCAGAATTTAGACTCCAAACTTGAGCCTTAATGTTAGACCATTGTATGAGGCTTTAAAGGGAGATAAGGTAGCACCTCTAATTTTTATCTTTTGCAGGTGAAGGCACATATCCTTGGGCTCCCTAACTTCCTCAAGCCCTTCTACCTGTCTGTATATCCACAAGGGCCAAGAGGTACCCTTGGGAGTGGTGGTCCAGGTACTTGCCTCAGCTAGTGGCTTACCTGTCTGTCATCAATTGGACAACACCGCCCTAATGGTGCATTGGTTACTCATGAGTTTACCCATTGGGTGGTGTAGTGGTTATTCATATGGCTGGCACTTGGAAACCACCAGCTGCTCTGAGGGAGAAAGACTAGACTTCCTACTCCCATAAAAAGTTACAGACTCAGAAATCCACCTGGAGTTGTTATGAGTCAGCGTTGGGAGCAGGCGGATGGCCCCTTGACCTTGAACTGTTGATAGAAGCTGAGTTGTTAACTCTGGGTCCGCCTGACACCATACAAGGGGCCTCATCAAGTAGTGGCTTTGCTTACTCCCAAAGGTGTGGAGTGAACTGCAGGAAGGATGATTGAGAAGTATCAAGTGACCTTGTTGGAGAAGTCTAATGTGACTCTCAAGGTGATTTCAAGTCTTACTCCTGAGATGGTGCTCTCTGAATTCAATGCTAGATAGAACCCCAATGAACAGGTGTTCTCAAGTCATCCTGACTTAGAGGGTGGGCATTGGGCAGATCCAAACTGGACTATGTGTGTCGATAGGAATAACTTCATGGGAAATGGAGCACAGAGAGCTGGGTATAGGGTCATATGTGAGTCTATTCCGATGCTATCTGACCAGTACTGGACCTTAGGACTTCTAGACATACCTTTACTGAAGCAGGTGCCCCATCTTTCCCCTGTGGGGTGGCCAATAGATTGGAACCACTGACCTTCTGGTTATCAGCTGAAGACTCAATGACCCTTTTGGTATGTCTTTGGCCCTACCACAAACAAATCAACCACGGCATGCATGTTAAGTTCGGATTCTCACCATGATCCAGACATGAAGACCAAATGCTTCCTTGCACTTTCACAACTTGAACCCAGTTTCCACCAATAAGGTATGTTCATTGATTTGACCTTGGCTGAATGCATCCTCACACCCCGTAAATGGCTATTGAAAAGCACCTGGCAGTGTTTTAGGTTGTTCATAGTGTCACCTTGACCAGAACCAACTCAACAACATCTAACAACAGATTCTTTACAACAAGCCTCTCCATACATTTTTATTCATACATTTCCCAACCTAGATACAAGTCAGACTGTATAATAGTCCTTTTAAAAGCCACTCAATGGACCCTTTTCTCCAGCCTGGACTCCAGAGTATTTTACTGGAATGTTATTTTATACTTTAATGGATTCTATCCAAATCTGACCAATTCTTCAGGATGCCTCCTATAGGCTGCCATCTGGAACAGACCGTGACCATGACCTGTTTTCTCTGAGTAGATAGCCTCTACGGCCAAGGAAGTCTTATAATTTGGGCTTGGCCTCGACACCTCACAAACCATTACTGCTTGGTCTTAGTTCCCAACCTCACAAGCTCCTTGACCTTGGCCTCTTTGGGGACTTCACCAATGAACTATGAGGGGTGTCAGCATTTTCATGGGTAAATTCCATTTATCTTTTCATTCGCTACTTGCACATTAGCCTTGGCACCAACGTGGCACATGAAAGAGAGTATCTGCAGTCTATTCACCTAATCATGGCCATTTTCTGTCTCTCCAACGGCGTTGCCTTTGAGACGCCAGCAGACCCGACTCAAGGGAGAAGGCGATTCCTCCCATGCATAAATAGTGTCAACGTTCGATAGGAGGAAAAGCCACAGACCCACAGATCTGGGCCACCGACTGGATCCAGGTGAGGCTACAGATGAGAAAAATACCAATTCAGATGCCAGCCTGGTTCCAGGAAGGTACATTTGACCCTGGTGCAATGCCAAACCCACTCAGTCACATTGAGGGAACTGACACAAATAAGTTGGATCACTGACATGCACAAGAGGGAAGACACAGAGGATGTCAGCACGCTCCAATGTCCAAAGGCATCTGGGTAGACACAGAATGTCTCCTTTTTGTGCACCTTCAGAGCCACATCTAGACGTTCCATTTCCAAGGAAAGGGTATTGTGACCTATGGAAGGGATAACAATAACCCAAAAATCAAGTCCAGTCATAAATGTGATGCGACCACATCCATTTAGCTGAAAATGTTATTGTTAGCCTCCAAAGGGAGACGGCAACTCCAAGCATATTTTTTTCTTCAACGGTGGCTTCTTTGAACATCACATGTTAGCCAGGAGTCCTCAAACTTTTTAAATAGGGGGCCAGTTCACAGTCCCACAGACCATTGGAGGGCCAGAATATAGTGATATATATTATATAATATTATATGTATGTGTGTATATATATACATATATATATAACTATGAACAAATTCACTGCAGACCCAGGACGAGTCAGCTGCTAAACAGAACAGGCACTAGCAGCAAAAACACCCAGAGGGCCAGATAAACGTCCTTGGAGGGCCACATGTGGCCCGTGGGCCATAGTTTGGGGATGCCTGTATTAGACTCTGGGGTCCTCGGCTCCTACACAGGGAGATTTAAGTTTAGCCTTTTTGTCATCGATGTGGCTTCCCCTGTGAATGTGTCTTTGGATGAGGAAGGAATACTGGCTTCTGGTTAAAGCATTTGGCACACTTCTTGCACACCTCCATTTTCTCATTTGAGCACGTCCTTGGGTGGTGAAGCAGGCCACAGTTCCAGAAAAACCCTGGGCCCCAGTCTTTGGAAACCTTAGGCTTCACCTAGGAGTATGTCTTTGGATGATGAAGGAGAATGGAATTCCGGATAAGCCTTTAGGTCACCTAAGACCACCAGAAAATGCATATCTCCCATGGTTTTGGGAACCCAGACACAGCTCCTCTGTCTCCAAGCAGGTCTGCCCACATGCAGATAAGCCCACATATGAGTGTACCTATACTACACCGTGCTTCAAGACAAAACTTCATTGATTTGTCATTAGAAATCAATATTTCACAATCTAGAATGACATAGTGTTTTTGTGAGAAATCACTCTGCTTTCGTGATGTTCAGTTCATAACACTGAAACTACATCCTGCCTATCAGGTATTTATTTACATGATGATTCAGAACAGTAGCAAAATGACAGTGATGAAGTAGCCATGGAAATAATGTGGGGGGGGGGGCACCACCACATGAGGAACTGTATGAAAAGGGCCTCAGCATTAGGAAGGCTGAGAACCACCCGAATTGGATGTTTATTGTTTGTTTGTGTGTCTCTTTATACTTCCAGGTAAGCCCAGTGAATTCCTTTCCTCACATACTCTCTGTGTCTAGAATGCTATTCGGCCCCTCGTAAACTCACCGCAAACGGATGGCTTCTGCCCTGAGTTTGTCCTCTGGGACCTGAGATGTGACTTCTCCCCAAAGCCTCACCCACACGATTCACACACATGTGAGATCCAGCCCACATCCGGATGGGTCCTAAGGGGCGGTTGTGTCATTGAAGGGAAGAAACTAAGAGGCAGGCTAAAGTTAGGGGGCGCTCACCTCCACCATGGTCTCAAGGGCCAGGTCTGGGAGAGAGCGAGAAAATGTATTCTCACACCAGTTTCTATCACCTCCGGACATGAAAGCCTCCTTAATTAAAGGTAACCGCCATACAAAGAGGGTCGTACCCTAACCTAGAGGTCCCCGAGTTCATTGGGGAAGTAACCGAACACCAGGGCTGGGGGCAGGTCAGGGGAGTGACCGGTCCCCTGAGCAGGGAAAACAAGAGCAACAAGTCTGCTCCTGGAGATAAAGCTGGCGGCCAGATCCCCAATCAGCCTCGAGCTTGTACAAGGTAACTTTTAGGTAGCACGAGGATGGGTGGATATTGTGGGGATTCATCTTAATTATGGGAATGTGAATGGGAATCTAAGTCACAACTAGAAAGACTTCCGTCTACCCAGAACCCTGGCCTCCCATGGCTTCTTAAGTCTGAGAATAAAGAATTTGTTCACACACACTCCCTAACACTCCCCCCCGCAACACACACACACACACACACACCAACTCTACGTGCGGGCACACACGAACATTTCTCTCCCGAGTGTGTCCTCTGGTGTTGAAGGAGAACTAACTTTCAGGAAGAGGCTCATCCATAACTGACTTCACAGATAAGGTTTCAACCCTGAGTCTATCTTCCGGGGTTGAAGGCTTGACTTCTGACAAAGCTTGCTGACATTCCTTGCCCATGTAAGGTTTCCTCCCTGAGTGTGTTTTTTGGTGGCGTAGGTCTTCCTTCCTTCCTTCCTTCTTTTCTTTTTTAAATCATTTTATTTGGGGCTCATACAACTCTTAACACAATCCATACATCCATCCATTGTATGCAAAGCACATCTGTACCTTCACTGCCATCCTTCTCAAAACACTTTCTTTCTACAAGAGCCCTTGGTATTAGCTCCTCCTTTTTCCACTCACCTCCTCACCACCACCCCCTCCCTCATGGACCCTTGATAATTTATAAATTCTTATTATTTTGTCATATCATACCCTGTCCGATGTTTCCCTTCACCCACTTCCCTGTTGTCCATACCCCAGGGAGGAGGTTATATGGCGAGCCTTGTAATTGGTTCTCCCTTTCTACTCCACCTTCCCTCCAAGAGTTCTTTCTTACAGAAAAAGGCTCACTACCCCACCCCACCCCCTCATTGCCAGCATATGGTTTCTCACCCCTGTGTGATCACCGATGGTTAATGAGCTCTGCTTTTTGAGTAAAGCCTCACCCCCACGCTTGGCACACAAATGACTTCTCCCCTGAGGGAGTCTTCCAGTGCCAATGGGGTAGGCATCCTGGCTAAAGCCTCACCTTGCGCAGGTAGACGTCATTCTAGGTGTGTTCTCTGGTGTGTGATGAGGTATGCCTTCCGGCTGTAGCCTCAGCCCCACACTCCTTGCACACGTGCAGCTTGCTCCCCAGCAAGTCCTCTTGAGGCTACAGAGGTTTGACTTCTGGGTGAGTGTGGGGAGTGGAGAGCAGGAAGAGAGTATCTAGAGAAGAAGCCTTGGTCTCATCTGTGAAGGAGCCTGGCCGGCTGGGTTTCTGGGGTGGAGGGAGGCCTTCAGCCTTGTGAGTTGGAGGTGAGTCCCCATCACATCCCCATAATTCATATTGCCCCCCACTATATCCTCCCATCATACTGCTATCTAAAATTTACCTCCTATAAGCACACGCTGTGTAGCCGGCAGCTTTATCTATAGGAGCAGACTGGGTACTGTGTCTTTAAGGCAGTATAAAGCGTCCTCCCGACCAGCAATTAGGCAGCTGATAATTAGCTGAAATGTTGGAGGTTCCTCACCCAGGCCTGGTGATGTGCTTCCAATAAACCACAGCTTCGAACCCCCTCCGGAGAAGGCCGATTCTGCATGCACGTGACCATCGTGGACCCGAAGCGGATGAACACACTTGTAACTGGCATCTGTACAGCAGAACCGGGTTTCTCACCCCAAACTGTTTTAGTTTCTATTTTTTTTTGGGGGGGGGGGCATCACGGCTCTCCGGTGGTGGGAGTAGGAGGCCCAGCCCCACTGCTGGAATTGAACCTCCGTCCCAGTGGGCCGCAGTCCCGCGCACAACCACGACGCCACCGGGGCTCAGCCCCACCCCCAACTTTATTTATTTATTTTTTTATTTTTATTTTTTTTAGGCATCACTGCCCTAGTGGTGGGAGTAGAAGGCCGTCTTTGCTCCTGTGAGCGGGAATTGAACCTCCATCCCAGTGGGCCGCAGTCCTGCCCACAACCACTACGCCCCTGGGGCTCAGCCCTAGTTTCTATTTTTATAAATTCCACTTTCTGTGGACAGCTATCAGGGAGACCTCATGGCACCGTGGGTGGGGCACTCCCCCGTGAGCAGAACGGTAGGCATTTGGAACTCACCATCCATACTTCTGTGGAGAGAGGTGGCAGTCTTTCCCAGCAGTTTTCCACACTTTTTGAAGTGCCGTCGTATATAACATTTACTGTTTGTTGTGTATCTCCTTATACTTTCAGGTAAGCCGGAGTTTTGTATGGGATCCTTTACTAACATCGTCTCTATCTAGAACGCTATTTGGCACAATAAAAACAAAGCAAAGCAAACACAACCCAAGAAGTTGCCATCAAGCTGTTTGTGGCAGTCATGTACTCTGGTGCCAATTTGACTAAGCATGTAAGGGTGGAGTCTAGTCTGTCAATCTGGAGATTGCCAATGAGACCTCTGTGTGGGCATGGCTTTCTCTCAGAATTCTGGGAAATCTCATGGTATTTCCCATTGGAAGTGAGAAGCTATAGGTCCAGTTCTTTGGAAACAAACTACTGACAAGATGAGATGACAGCATGCTGATAGATCCTGATTCCTGGAGACTGGAAAGCCTAAGGAGAATCCACATGGGCTTACCCTGATGGAACCAAACCTCTGGGGCTGAAGGAGCCATATGGAGACTTCCACCAGTGCGGAGATGCTTGGGAGGCCAAGGGGAGACCCCTACCAGCGCGGAAATGCTTCTACTGCTTCTGCTGCTGGACACACAAGACTCTACACCCACTGGCCTGTGATTTTCCCAGTGTCATTGCATGTGCTTCGTGAGTTGGAAGGACACATGAGCTAATATCGGACTTAAGACCTTAGACTGGTCTGGGTTGGGATGTTTTCTCAATGCTCTATTCTTCTTGTATATAAACCTTTCCCTTATATCCATATGCCTGTTTATGAATTTGTTTCTCTAGTCTACCCAGACGAACACACTGTTTCTAACTCATGAGTTAGAATGTTCCGAAAAACCTGGACTGATGTGTTAGTCTAGGTTGACTAGAGAAACAACTTCTTGGACACTCATATGTGTATAAAAAAGAGCTTCACCTGGCCCACCGGGCCTTGAGGACGATATCCCCACTCAGAACACTCAATGCACAGAGAGGACCGGATGGTCAGCTCCACTAGGAGACACGACATCCCCTGCTGACCCAAGACCCTACGGGGAACAACACTAGAGACACAGTGTCGGGATTGCAGATGTCTGTCCCTACCGCACAGAGGAACACACTAAGGGTGTGCAGGAGAGCAGTGGGGGGATCAGAGAATGGAGGTCTTAAGGACGTTCCAAGGATAGATTTGGGGGCCATGGCATGGAAACCCTTCGGACTCAACCGGAGGTTACTCCTCGAGGTCAACAAACAGACCTTGAACTACGTACAGATTTTGTTTATCATCATTACTTTTATTTATCTATATAGAAAAGAAAGAGCTTCATATAAAAGAGTAATTGGATACTAAGAAAACCTCCTGTCCAGATCAAATTCCTGTGTCCAATATTAGCCATATGTCCAAGGCAAGTCTGTAACTTTCTCTTCAGACTCACACAACACATGCAATGATGCCAAATGCAGGAAGATCTTGCAGGGACAGAGTGTGTGTCTTGCCTCCAGGGAGACAGGATTCCCAGAATTCTCAAGAGAAGGCCATGCCCACACTGAGGTCTCACTGGCTATGATCTGATTGACAGGCTAGACTTCACCCCTTTCCTCAATTTGACAGTAGATTAGGTAACTGCCACAACTGATGAACCTATAGCACCAGCAAGTGGAGTAAGGGTTTGGGGGGGAGGACAGCACAAAGGTGGTGGTGGAGTGAAGGAGTGATGACTATAGAAAAAGGAAATTTGGAAACTAATTGTGGTAGCAAATGTACAATTCTGCTGGGTGTGATGGAACTATGGAATAATTTGATATACCATACCTACTTGATTATAAGTTGACCCACATATCCACAGAGGTACCTAATTTTACCAAAAAAATGCATTAAAAATGTGCTGAACAACTCAGCTTATACTCGAGAATATACGGGAGGTGTGAATCCCAATTAATTTTAAAAGTGTGTGTGAGATAAGAATGCTCTGGAATAGTGAGCATGTCACAGTATCGAACTGCTCTGAATGACTGTTTGGGTTCATTCCCTTATTGACTTGACTGTAATCTTTAGTGAGGCAAATTGTGAGGCTTTCCCTCTGCTGTCACTGGACAACTTTGAATCACCACCCTTTAGCTTAATAGTTGATTGCAAACTGTTTGCATCACCCAGAAACACTGGACACATAGAAAACCAAATACACCTATTGTTGGTAAACAGATTGGATCCCGTAGCAGTCTTACAGGTAAATGTGGAATGCCCCTTTAGGATTCCAAAGCTGTCAACTTTTGTGGAAGCAGACTCCTACTGTTTTACTCTACAGAGTAGGCTGGGAGGGTTAAAGTGCTTAACAACTACAGGGACCATAGCAGGCGGTCAATCCATACAGGCTGGATTAATGAAAGGCAAGAAGAGAGGCACATCCTCAACCAATAGGATTAGAATCCCCTAAATCTCCAACCTCACCTCTTCATACAGGTCCTTCTGCTCAGAGCTCCGTCTCTTCTGTTCTGCCTCTGTGAAGACCTTGGTGACATCCTCACATGGTATGGGTTCCTAGAATAGGTGATACATCAAAGCATACCAAATCACCCTCGCTTCTCGGTGGCCCTGAAGAGCCAGCAGCTGAAGACGTTTGTCCAATTCTTTCAGAGACCATAGCTCTCTCTCAAGCAAGTTCTCCTGGCCTTGGCTGGTGTGGAGGTTCCATAACCTGTTGTCAATTTGAGACGCTTAAGAGTGAAGGGATGGATTTCGCTTGTCAATAAGATTGCACCCCTTGATGACCTCGTTTGGAGAGGCTAAGGGGATAAAGAGCTTGTTGGAGACAGGCTCACTCCCTGGGAGACATTGCAGCTACAAGACACATCAAGCCGCATGGAGTCCCCAGCCAGCACTGAAATGCTGGATCCACAGGACTTCCTACCCACTGGCCTGTCATCTTCCCGCCTTCGGAGTTATTTCATGTGTTTTGTGAGTGAAGAGAATTTTATAGGTTGCTCTCGGGCATGTGGGCTAATAATAGGACTTATGGACTTGATCTGGGCTGGGACTTTTCTCAATATTCAACTACTCTTTGATGGAAAACTCTCTCTTACACACATGAATGTCTATGGATTTGTTCCTCTTGTCGACCCAGACTCACACACAAACCTAAAACAAGAAATGAAAGCTGTGAGAAAGTACATCATCCACAATGCTGTCAGAATAGCCTTTGTAACTTGGGATGGAAGAGAGTCACTCGTTCATTATGCTGTGTTCACCATCATCTTCTGCCTGAAGCTGGAACCTTGGTCCCCCCCCCCTTCCCTTCTCCAGCTCCTAAACAACTCTCACTTTTTGTCTGATGTCTTTGAATCACTTTCCTTCTGGTTTTTATTTTTTCTGTGCTCTTTCAAGACAAAAATCCTCTCTCAGACCCACACTTCCATATATATGTATAGCACCCTGTACAATAGTCAGGTCATTTCACAGTCATTTTCTGTGTGTGGGACCTCAAATTCCAGTTGTATTCAACTCCTTAGTTCCCTGTTTTCAGAGGCATTTGGGGGTCTGCACTGTGACCCTCTCTATGACTTCTACAAAGATACCCCCAACTTCTAATGTGTGTGTGATATCACTCTCTGCGTCACAGTCCTCCCCTCACATGGTCTAGGCAGGTGCTGTTGGGGATGCCATCTTCATAAGGTATTTAAATCCATTGGCCAAGACATTGGCATGTATGTGTTGGGCAGGGTTCTCTAGAGAAACAAAATCAGGACACTTATGATTTTATTTATATGTCTGCATATATATGGATTAAATATGTGAATAGATATATACAGCACAAAGGAACATAAAATTGAATTCGTCCACATAGCAGTACAGAGGGCTCAGTTCAACTCTCTTTCCTGGAAAAAGTTAATCTACTGGAAATCCTTTAACTCATGAGGGCAGCTGGGTCCCAGGTCAAGGAAGAAGATAGCTGAGTCTTACCTCAGAAAATGCAGGCGGTGCCCCACAGGCAGCAAACAGCAGGGCAGATGACCGACTCTCAGCAGCTCAGGAGCTTAGAGAAGCATGTCTGGTTGGGATCTCAAACTCAAGAAATGCAAAACAATAGAATCCAGTAGCCTGAAACTCAGGTGATGTATACACCAGTAGCATGGCAAAGTTCTAGCGACATGGTCTACGAGTTGGCTGTCCCACAAGTAATGTAACTCACAAGTTGTGGCAGAGCACTAGCTAAAGTCCCTGCACGCTGCTCCGATCCCCAGAGAGCAAGAGAGAGGTGGGGCTTGCCGAGCTCTTTATCTGTTTGCCCTTCAATCAAACTTCGACCTTTTTAAGGTCACATCCCCCTTGACCAGAATGGCACAATAAACCCATCTATCTCTCTCACACACACACACACATATATATGCTGCTTGTTGCTAGCAGATTTTCACTGGATCAATTCTTGCTCATAGTGTGCAGCAGAGAATTGGTCCATAGGGTTTTCAAGTCTTTGAACTGTTTTCAGTCTTACCTTCCAAGCATGGTGGGGTTGAACTCCCAATGTTTAGGCAAATGGTTGAAAGTTGGGTTGTGTGCCCTGCCCAAGGACTCCAGATTGTGGCTAGTGAAGTTTGTAATGACTCTGCTTCTCGCTTTTACTGCCATCGCGTCAAGACTGATAGCTAGCCCCTGTGAGATTCTGAGGCTGTAACTGCTTAGGGGCGTAGGAAGCCCAGTCTTTCTCCCTTGGAGCTGCTGCTGGTTTTGGACTTCTGACCATGCAAATCACAGTCCAGTGGGTAACCCTTACATCACCAGGGCCCCAGTGAGTCTATAGAACAGAGTAAAACTGCTCTGGGAGGGGTCTGTCGCTGTCAACCTGAGGCGGGGGGCCCTCTCACTTCAGCTTTCTCCCATAGAGCTGCTAATGGATGCAAACCACCCACCTTGTGGTTAGCAGCCCCATACCTCCAAGGCTAGTTAAAGAACATGTTCCCAGGGAGTGGTGAACGTGCTCCTCTGAGAACTGGCTGTCTACTAAAATTACTAAAACGTCCTGGCACACGAACTCATCTAGACACCCATATTAAACTCACTTGGTTAGCAACTCATTCTTGACTGTAGCTTGGATCCATTCATGGTCTGAAACCTTCCCCCCCACAAAGGGTAGGTGGTCATTGTGATCCATTGGCTTCTCCCACACAATTGAAAATTTTGTACCAAGTGCCAGAGTAAATGCCAATGCCATCGCAACAAGAGCCAACACAGAGCTAATTTCACGTGAAGATACAGCATTCCACTGGCTCCTGTACTTACCCATTGCTTTATTTTGCTTTCATTCATAGCGATACATGTCCTAAGATTACTGATGCTGGGCTGAGCCTGGGTGGCGTAGTGGTTGTGCGCAGCACTGCGGCCCACTGGGACGGAGGTTCAATTCCAGCAGTGGGGCTGGGCCTCCTACTCCCACCACCGGAGAGCAGTGATGAAAAAAAAAAAAAAAAAAAAAGATTACTGATGCTGATGGAATGACCTGTATTCCCTGTGTTAAGAATGGAAATCACAAGAGGGGCCGAAGGGAGCAGATATCGAGCATCAAAGAGCAAGAATCACATCATTATGAATGAGGGGGAGAGCAGGGTGGGGACTAAGGTCCACTGGTGGGTAATTGGTCACCCCTTTACAGGGGAGTTACAGGGAGGAGACAGACCAGTCAAGGTGCATCAGGGCAGTGATGATGCATACAAGTTCCCTCTAGTTCCTGAAGCCTTCCTCCCTCCCCCCACCCTAACCATCATGGTCCCAACTCTACCTTACAAATCCAGATGGACTGGAGAAGGTACACTAGTAGAGAGGGGAGCTGGAGATATGGGGAAACCACGATAGATGAGCCCCTCTGGGCCAATGGTTAGATTGGCGATGCTGGAAGGGTGGAGAGAAGGTGGGGTAGAGAGACGGAACCAACCGCAATGATATGCACATAAGCTCCTATTTGAAGAATGGGCATCAAAGGAGTGGGTTGGGGAAGAGGTCGGGCAGTGTAAGATATGACAGAACAATAATAACTTATAAAGTATTGAGGGTTGGTGGGGAAGGGATGGGAAGCAGATATCAAGGACTCAAGGGGAAAAGCAGATGTTTGGAGAATGATAACAGCAGCGGACACGTGAAGGTGGTTGGCACAGTATGTTTATTTATGTATTGTGAAAAACCATGTATGAGCCCCCAATAAAATGATTTTTAATAATAAAAAATGGGCTAAGCCGCGGTGGCGTAGTGGTTGTGCGCGGGACTACAGCCCACTGGAATGGAGGTTCAATTCCAGCAGTGGGGCTGGGCCTCCTACTCCCACCGCTGGAGAGCAGTGATGCCTCAAAAAACAAAAACAAAAAAGAGTAAATCACACACAGAAAAGAAAGAACGCATCACATTATCCTTCTTTCTGCTCTCTGAAACTGGTGGGAATCCTTCAGACCACTTGGATTTGCATAATTTTAAAGAAAACCACAATATTTATCGCAAAGTACAAAGAGCAAACTCATTATGTGGGAGTGCCATGTTTCAATGGAAGGCATAAAGATGGCCAGTGCATGTTAGGTCATTCAGGGGGCCCCTAATGTGCCTGTTTATAATAAAAGACTACATTGCAATGACCACTTCAAGCCTTACAAAAGAAAAAGAAAGAAGACCACCAAGGTTCCATAAGTGTGAACTGTTTACAAAAAAGACCTGGCCTAGGTCACTCCTTAATTGAACTTAATCCTCAGTAGGAAGTTGCTTAGGTAACACTATGAAGAAAACAGATCATGCTATTGCTAAAGGATTAGTAGCCGTGCTCATCTGGGTAGACTAGAGAAACAAATTCACAGACAATCCAATGTGTATAAGAAAGGGTTTTATATAATGGGCAATTGTGCATTAAGAAAGTTTCCCAATCCCATAAGCCCAATACTAGCCCATGTGTCCAATACCAATCGATACATTCATCTTCAGGCTCATGAAACGCACGCAATGATGCTGAATGCAGGATGATCACAGGTCAGTGGGTAGAGAGTCTTTGGATTCAGTGGCATTGTAAGCATCTCAGTGTGGGCAGAAATCTCCAAGTGGCTCCTCCAGTTCCCAGGTCACTGGGTCTATCAGAGTAGTGCCATGTGTCTTGTCAGTACAGCGTCTCCGAAGGAGTGAGCAGAGAGAAAGAAGTGTCTCCTGCCTCCAAAGAGGAATTCCCAGAACCCCCAGGGGAAGGTCATGCCTACCCAGAGGCCAAATTGACACGAGATTATATGTAGTCCAACAGGAATTTACGACCTTTTTTTTTTTAAGGTACTATAAGTTAATCAAATGATCCTTATCAAAGAAAAGAATCGAGGAGGCATTTGCTCTGTCATTCACGCTACTAATTATCCTTGGGTAAACCTCTCTAGAGGGGTAAAACAGAATATTAAAATAATTTGCCTCCACCCTCCAAACGGAAATGCACAATGTCATCTAGTCAACTCAAATTGTCACTAACGCAATGCAGGGTTTTTGAGAGTATCAATCTGTATGTGAGCAGATTCATCTGTATCTTGAGGTGCCGACCACAAGAGGCATCAGAAGTTCAAAAACAGGAAACCAACTCCTTGTTCAGGAGCAGCCATACGACAGAGACCCAAAACACACCCGCAAGGTAGTTGGAGAATCCCTCTCAGAAGGGCCACCTGGAAAGGATGATAAATCCAGGGAGTGGCATGGCACTGATGAACCACAGAATCATCAGCTAGTTTTTTAATATTTCCTCCCCTTACTGGTCAGTTGTGATTTGTTTTGCCTCATTGGCCATGTTAGGTTTATGTCTATTGATTTGTATATTTAAGATTGTTCAGAACATAAAAGTCAAGCTAGATAACCAATCAGAAAGAGTAATAGAAGTGCTGTTTCCCTGAGGTTAAGAGAAGGGAGGGAAGGGGGTGGGGATGGAGAGGAAGGGGAGAAGGGGACGACAACGTTGGTGATTTTGTAACTCCAGTTGGTGGGATGGAACAACAGAGTTGTGTGTGAATGGATATATTGGATTGTGTAAGTAAAACTAATATTAAAAGAATTCCTGGAGCAGATTTGGTTGCTTTCTCTGATGGCTTCCGGTTAAAGGTCCACAGAAGGCACTTCTAATAGGCGTGTCTGCCGCACCACACCTGTTGGCTGAGAAACAGGTGTTTCGGGTTCTCTGGGTTTACAATCGCATCACCTTCACACATCATTTCTAAGGACCAGGTTTTTCGTGCACTGACGAAACATTAGAACTCTGTGGTAAAATCGACACATGGAGCACCTTAGAATTTGGACAGTGGTGGCATTAAGGGTGACGAGTTGGCTGAGGTCCACAATTCGAAACCACCAACCTCTCCCAGGTGTTCTATTCCCATAGAGCAGTGGCTCTCAACCTGTGGGTTATGACAGCATCAAATACCCCTTTTCACAGGGGCCGTCCGATTCATAACAGCAGTAAAATTATATGGTTGGGGGGGGGGGTCACCACCACATGAGGAACTTTATGAAAGAATCGAGGTCTTAGGAAGGTTGAGAAACGCTGTGATGGAGTGACAACCTCGGAAACATCTAAGGCAGTTCTACCCTGTCTCTTGGGGTGGCTAAGAGTCAGAATCAACCCCAGGGCAGTGAGTTCTTTTTGTTATTGTTTAAACTAACCTGTGCCTACGAGTTGGAAGCCAATGTCCAGGGGGTCTAGAGCTTCTGCTCCATTCATTGAAGTGATTCAGAGTATACTTCTGAGAGCAGGGAGCCTTTTTAATTTCTTCTTAAACCTGGCAGAGGCATCTGCCTGTTTCTTGACTGAAGACCACCGTGCTGGATTTTAGTGGTTGTCTGGAGGGCGAGATATAGATAGATAGATAGATAGATAGATAGATAGATAGATAGATAGATAGATAGATTTCAAGGAGAAGAGGTATCAGAAGTTCAAAGGCAAGTATCCAAATTGATACAGAAACCGGATATAGTGGAGACCCAAAGTCCACCAGCAAGACAATGGGACAGTCCCTCTTAGCAGAACCTCACAGAATGGAAGATAAATCCAGGGTTTGGTGTGGCACTGACGAACCACATAACTATCCTCTGGTTCTTTATGATTTCCTCCCCTTACTGTTATGTATATATACATACACATACACACATATAGATATACACACACAAAAAGCAAACCAAACTCACTGTCACCCCGTTTAGATTCCTTCTAACTCTACAGAACAGAGCAGATCTGTTTGGGTTTCCAAAACCAACTCTCAGATGAGGCTCTCTGTCCCCATTGGAGCAGCTGGTGTACTCAAACTGCTGACCCTGCATTTGGGCAGCCCAATTCCAGGGCTCCCTCATTAGAGTCCCGGATGGCAGTGTGGTGCCTGTATTATCTAATATGTCCCTACCATTTCATGCACGGGTGGGGAAGCCTTTTTCCTGCCGAAGGTCATTTACATCTGTGCATCACGCTTGGGCTACACAGGTCAACCATTAGAGTAACTCATCCTGAGAGTGGCGGCTGGACCGCTTCTCTTTCGTGATGTTAGCAGGTATTGGTGAAGTCACAGGTTTTAGACCACCTGTGGACTGGGCGTTCCCCACCCCTGACTAAACATAACCTTCCCAAGGTGGTTGATCCGTTTTTACAGTCCTACTGGGACTTCAAATGAGTCATCCCATTTGCAGAGATGGGGGGGGGGGGGGGGGGGGGGGATCTCAGGTGCAGAACGGGGCGTGTCCTCTGGTCCGGGATTCCTGTGCTGAGAAGTGCCTCCACTCGGGAGACACAGAGCCCGGACACTTCGCTGAGACTGTGCGGAACAGTAGGGAGAGGACTAGAAGCAGCGGCAAAGGTGCAGAGGCACCTGGACAAGATGATGACTCATCGAGCTAGGAAACGAAGTGCCTTAAGGGAGGAGACTGGCAGGAGGAGTGGCAGGCCTTGGGGCACTTAGTGCAGTTAGAAGGGCCCATCCATGGAGTCAAAGAGGAGTGCCTTGGAGCTGAGTCCTCTCAAGGAGTGAGTGTCTCTGAGCGTGCTGTCAGCACAGCTAAAGAGTTCTGTCCCCTTCTCCAAACAACGCCAGGGCCAAAGGACTGTGGGCCTTGAGAGACAACCTGCCTAAAGGACACTGGGTCGAGAAGAAGCTGTGTTGATGGAAGTCTTTTCAGACCCTGAAGGGAACCGGCTCCCTCCAGATAAATCTCAAGAGCTCAGGTTCTGCCTGGGAGCTCTAATGTGGTCACTGCAGCCACCTTCAAAGCCAGCGGGGAAAGCAGAGGAGGGCCAGGGGAAGGTGGGTATCCAATGGGTCAAGTGGTAGCATGATGAAGATATAAAAAAAAAAAATCACCTGGGGGGGAAAACTATTTAAAAAGAAATCGCCCCTCAGGACCAGTCATGAGAATAGAGATACCAGGAGAGCCCAATCATGAGACTAGAGATACCAGGAGGGGAAGAGGAAGGTGGGGGGAGAAGGAGGGAACTGATCACAATGATCGACATATCACTCCTTTCTAGGGGAGTGGGCAACCGACAAGTGGGTGAAGGGAGATGGCGGTCGGTGTAAGATATGAAGGAGTGGGATTTATAAGTGATCGAGGGCTTATGAACGAGGGGGGAGTGGGGAAATGAGAAGCTGATATCAAGGACTCAAGTAGAAATAAACCGTTTTGAGAACGATGGTGGCAACATATGTACAAATGTGTCTGACACAATGGGTGGATGTGTGGATTGAGACAAGAGCTGCTAAGAGGTCCCAATAAAATGATTTTTTTTTAAAATCACCTGAGGCTTTTAGTCTTGATTCCCCCAGCCCCACCACCACTGCTCCCCACTTGTTGCCCTGAGTCAGAAGCCAAGGAGAAGCATCTGTTCCTTAACCACCACACCTTGGCCTGTACTGAAAGACAGAACCCCTAACTTCTCTAAAATCAACAAGAGGGTCTGTTTGGAGAACGCCATCCCCTAGCCCATCCAGACACTCAGCAAGCCTACAGCAAATTTCCATATAAGGGGGTCTGCAAAAAATAATAATAATGAAGAAGAAGAAAAGGGCCTGCAGGGGAGTCCCATTTTACTAAACTTTCTATCTGCCTCCCTATGCACAGCGTCAAACCTCTGTACCCAGTAGGCAGACATGAATTTGAGACTATTTATTTCCCCTCTTCTGGAAACACTTGCTATAGATGAACTAAGGTTAGCAGTCACATAAATGCATGCACACAACACTCGAGACAAGGGCAAGTTCATGAGAAGCACTGGCAGAGAATCAGCACCAGAATCGGAATACCAGAAGGGCCTGGTAGCCTATGAGCTACCAAAAGAGGCCAAGATCAAGGAGTTCATGAGATGTGGGAGCCTCGAGACCAAGGAGGAAAGGATTGTGAGATTTTGAGGCCAAGACCAAGTTATGCTGGTTTCCACGGCATGAGAGGTTTTCCACTCAGTGGTAGTGGGTAATGGCCAGCACTCTGTTCCAGATGACAGCCCTTGAGGATGCATAATAAGTAATTGTTATTATTTGGGGAGTGAACCTGTGAAAAAAAGGTCTCAAATTTTTCTTTGCAACATTATATGGCCGCAGTATGCATTATGAGGAGAGAAGTGGTCATTGAATGACTTTTATGCCATGCCATTTATCATATATTTGGATTGATTTGGAAGGGGAAAAAAAAACCCAAACATTTCATTGTGAATTGTTACAGAGCATATCATGATTTCCATTCAGCATTTCCAACACAATTTGTTTCATTCATTGGAAACCCTTCTGTGTAACATTGCTTTGGGGAATGTGTCTTCAAATTATGATATGATCCGTACTTTGGCTTATCGCTAGGAAAGGAAATGGGAGGAGAAAATATATGTACAAAACTTGAGTAACTCTTTGAATGTAAGCGTTTTAAGAAACTGGCTTCCCCACGTGGGTGTGTTTTATGGTATTTTATAAACTTGAGTTCGAAGCGATCTGTGATTTCCCTGTTTTTCCTTATACTTAAAGTGAAAGTTTACAGTGAAAATTAATTTTCCTTTTAACAAGGTGGCAGTCAACCTAATCTGGTGTCAATTTGAGGATTAAGAGTGTAGGGGTGGAGGGACTGAGCCCCGGTGGCGTAGTGGTTATGCGCGGGACTGTGGCCCACTGGGACGGAGGTTCAATTCCAGCAGTGGGGCTGGGCCTCCTACTCCCATCACCGGAGAGCAGTGATGGCCCCCCCCAAAAAAAAGAGTGTAGGGGTGGAGTCTAGCCTGTCAATCTGGAGATAGCCAATGAGACCTCTGTGTGGGCATGGCCTTCTGAGAATTCTGGGAAATCTGGCCATATTTCCCCTTTGAAGGTGACTCACTACTCACTCCCTGGGAAACAGTGCAGCTGGCAAGACCCATGCAGCATTCTGATAGACCCTGGGGCCTGGAAACTGGAGGAGGCACGGGGAGACCCCTGCCAGTGCTGAGATGTTTCCACCGCCACTGGATACACAAGACTCTGCACCCACTGGTCTGTGATGGTCCTGGTGTTGTTGCATGTGCTTTGTGAGCCTGAAGAGACCTTTATAGATTGATACAGGACATATGGGCTGATATTGGACTTATGACCATGGACTGGACTGGGTTGGGATGTTTTCTGAATGTACAGTTGCTCTTGTATATAAAATTTTCTCCTACACGAGTGTTCATGAATTTCTCTAGTCTTCCTGGGTTAACACAAATGTATACCTCTGTTTTGTGACCTTGGTTGCCTCAACCAACACTCATTAACTTTCTCCATTGGGTACCCTGCTTGTCCTTGAATGAATTATGTGTTCATTCCCAAGTAGTACTTTTTTAAAAAAGAAACTGTTGTCAACCCCCAATAAAATTATTTTTTTTAAAAGGAAAATGTTCTAAAATCGATAGTAGTGGGCTGAGTCCTGGTGGCGCAGTGTTTGTGCACGGGACTGCGGCCCACTGGGATGGAGGTTCAATTCCGGCAGCGGCTCCATGGGAACAAAGGCTGGGCCTCCTACTCCCACCACCAGAGGACAGTGATGCCCAAAAAACAAAAACAAACCAAATAAAATAAAATCGATAGTATAGTAGCAGTGACGTAGAACTTTTTTTTTTTTTTTTTAGGCATCACTGCCCTGATGGTGGGAGTAGGAGGCCCAGCCTTTGCTCCTGTGAGTGGGAATTGAACTTCCATCCCAGTGGGCCGCAGTCCAGCGCACAACCACTACACCAGCGGGGCTCAGCCTGTACAACTCTTAATATGACTGAACTTTTGAATTGTCTGGCTTGTGAATTACATGCCAATAAAACTATTATTTTAAGAAAGGTTAAAAAAAAAATCTTATGAGGGCTGAGCCCCAGTGGTGTAGTGGTTGTGCGCGGAACTGCGGCCCACTGGGACAGAGGTTCAATTCCAGCAGTAGGGCTGGGCCTCCTACTCCCACCACGGGAGAGCAGTGATGCCCCAAAAAAATCTTATGAGGGAATGTCCTGACCTGTGCATTCCAGTCTTACATGTCTGGTCTTGGCCCTCCCACAACACAAAGGTGAAGAAATTGACAGTGCCCTCACCTGAGAGTACCTGTGTCTCCTGTCTCTGACTATAGCCATAGCCTTTGAAGCTATAAAGTGCCCTTGGAGAAGCAGTCCGTGTTCCTGAAGGGGGAAAACCCCAGACACACAGAACCAGGGCACAGAGAGGAGCTGAAGGCGCCTGCTACCAAGAAGAACCCAAGGAGGTCGCCAAACCCTGGTCCCCAAATGACCCTGGTGTGATTGCAAAGGCAATTCAGTCACACGAAGTGAAGTGGTGAAAAAGCGTTTAATCACTCTGCATAAATGAGAGGGGGGGGGGGTGCCCAAGATCCGCTCCCAGTACCTCTGGGGAAACGCACCGCGTAAATAAACGTTTTGCACGCGTCAAAGCTAACAGTCGTGTCCCCGCCTTCCATTTCCAAAGGCAGGGCTGTCGTGAGCAAGGAGAGTTTGGTTTAGTTTGCTTGGCTGCACGACTGCTACTCTGGCTTCTTTACAAAGCCCTGGGTCCGGGGCCACGTGGATGGCTTACACGCCGGTCATCAAGGTGGCCTGCTTCTCCACTGCTTGTGGCTCCAGCTGGAGGAGGTACACGGCCTTCGGGGGGAAGCCCTCTGCACGCTCCTCGTCCGGGCGCGGCTTCTCCGCCGAGTGGGTCCTCTGGTGGCGCAGCAGGTCCGACTTCCAGAAGTAGCCCCGGCCGCACGCGCCGCAGACGTACGGCTTCTCCTCGGCGTGCGTCTTCTGGTGCTTCAGGAGCACCGAGTTCT
>PVJH01026533.1:0-21334 GCA_004026705.1 Nesogale talazaci
CCATCATGGTCTCAACTCTACCTTACAAATCCAGATGGACTGGAGAAGGTACACTAGTATAGAGGGGAGCTGGAGATATGGGGAAATGAAGATGGATGAGCCCCTGGTTACATTGGAGATGCTGGAAGGGTAGAGAGAAGGTGGGGTAGAGAGACAGAACCAATGGCAAGGATATACACATAAGCTCCTATTTGAAGGAGGGGCATCATCAAAGAAGTGGGTTGGGGGAGAGTTTGGGCAGTGTAAGATATGGCAGAACAATAATAATGTCTAAAGTATTCAGGGTTGGTGGGGAGAAGAGACCAGGGGAAGAGGGGAAAGGGTGGAAAAGCTGATACTAGGGGCTTAAGGAAAAAGGCAGACGATTGGAGAATGATAATAGAAGTGGACATGTGAGGGTGCTTGACACAGTATGTTTATTTATGTATTGTGAAAAACGATGTATGAGCCCCCAATAAAATGATTTAAAAAATTAAAATTTGAAAAGAGAAAGAAAAAATTTTTTTCCCTTGTTGAATATTTGACCAAATTTTTATCTTCTGTCACCACCACCCCAAGAAATTAAGTTCCCAAGAATATAGGGACTATTTATCTTACCACTGTAATTCATTATGTCATTCCTATAGGAAATAAAGGTTCAATAAATATAGAAGGAGTTAATTTTAATTGAAGACATCTCCGTATTTTTTCTTCATTTTCTGCACCCACTTTTAATAAATACTAGAATATGGCATTCTTTATCAAACATGATGTTTCAGTACAATGTTAATTAAAAGGTGGTGAAAGTCCACAGAAAGATAAAACCTAAAAGAATTGAATTCCCATTAATATGGTTTTTACTACACAAAGGCTAATAATTAGGGAAGGACAATAATGATGACAGATAAATGGTCATGGTCTTATTAATCAAAAATATAATTATTATCCAATTTGGTCATATTTATCATTACTTTACTACATAAAAATTGAAATAAAGGGAAATAACCTAGGACTCAGACAAATTAGATTCTTTTATCAAGAGCAAATTTGTATGTGCAGAAATATAATTTTCTACATTGTAAAGGAATGCAAATATTCTTCTATAATGATGGAGATTATTGTTTGATGAAATTTCAAAAATCCTCTTGCAATTATGCTTAAATTATGACATATGCTATTGATTTCTAGTGAATTATTTAATTTGTTTTAAAATCATTTTACTGGGAGCTCATACAACCATACATCCATCCGTTGTGTCAAACACATTTGTACATATGTTGCTATTATCATTCTCAAAACATGTTTTTCAAACAAGCAGCCATCTAGCTCAGAAATAACAAAGCCCACATGGAAGAAGCACACCATCTTGTGGGACCACAAAATGTCAAAGGGATCAGTTATCAGGCTTCAAGAACTAAAAATCCTAACAGTGCCTGCTCACCTTCCTGATATTATCGCTGAGGACAAATATGTGCATAAACAAATGTGGTGAAGAAAGCTAATGGTCTTGGCTACAAAAGATATAGCATCTGGGATCTTAAAGGCTTAAAAGTAAACAAGCAGCCATCCAGCTCAGAAGCAAGAAAGTCCACCTGGAAGAAGCACACCAGCCTGTGTGACCATGAGGTGTTGAAGGGATCCAGTGTCAGGCATCAAAGAACTAAAATTATATCATAATAAATGAAGGGGAGCACAGATTGGAGACCCAAAACCCATCAATAGGTTAAGCAACATCCCATTACAGAGGGGTTGCAGGGAGGAGATGAGCCAGTCAAGGTACAGTGTAGTAACAATGAAATAAGCAACTTTCCTCTAGTTCTCAAATGCTTTCTTCCACCCACTATCATGACTCCAATTCTACCTGACAAATCCACCTAGACCAGGGGATAAACACTGGAGTTGGAAACATGGGGAAGTTAGAATAGATGATGCCTTCAGGGCCAGTGGTGGAAGTTTTGATACCAGGAGGTTGGAGCGATGATGGAATAGAAAGAGGGAACCAACTTCAGGGATCTACATATAACCTCCTCTCTGGGGTACAGACAACAGGGAAGTAAGTGAAGGGGCACAATGGATGGTATAGAATATGAAGAAGTAAGAACAATTTATAAATTATTAAGGGTTCATGGTGGGGGGTGTGGGGAATATGGGGAGTTGGTACTGGGGGCCTAAGTAGGGGGAGGATGTTTTGAGAGTGATGGTGACAACAGATATGCAAATGTGGTCTGCATACAATTGATGTATGTATTAATCATGAAGGAAGTTGTATGAGCCCCCAAGAAAATGATTTATAAAAAAAGAAAAGAAGGAGGAAAGAGGAACTTATCCCAAGGACACAAGTAGAAAATATTTGGAAATGAAGATGGCAACATGTGTACAAATATGCTTGATACAAATGATGTATTGAATGTTATAAGAGCTGTAAGAGCCCCAAATAAAATTATTGGGGGAAAAAAACATTTTCTTTCTACTTGAGCTCTTGGTATCAGTTCCTCATTTTTCCCTTCCACCCCTGCCCCCTTCCCTCATAAACCCTTGAGAATATATAGAATATTATTTTGTCAAGTTTTACACTGTCTGATGTCTCTCTTCTCCCACTTTTCTGTGGTCCGTTCCCCAGTGAGAGGGTTATATGTTGATCATTGTGATCAGTTCCCCCTTTCTATACTATCTTCCCTCCACCCTCCAGTATCGACACTCTCACCACTGGTCCTGAGGGGTTCATCTGTTCTGGATTCCGCATGTTTCCAATTCCTATCTATACCAATATACATCTTCTGCTCTAGCCAGATTTGTAAGGTAGAATTGGGATCTTTATAGTGGCTGGGGGAGGAAACATTAAAGAACTAGAGGAAAGTTGTATGTTTCATCATTGCCACACTGCACCTTGAGTGACTTGTCTCCTCCCCAAGACCCTTCAGTAATGGGATGTACAGTTGCCTACAGCTGAGCTTCCACATTCCACTCCACATTCTCCCTCATTCACAATGATATGATTTTTTATTCTTTGATGCCTGTTCCTGATCCCTTCCATGCCTCATGATCACACATTGGTTTGCTTTTTCCATATGGGCTTTACTGCTTCTCAGCTAGATAGCCATTTGTTTAGCTTCAAGTCTTTAGGACCCCAGATGTTATATCTATTTTTAAAGGAAAATTGGTTTAACATTAAGGAATTTATTAATACCATTTTAAAATATGATACAATTTACTTACACAAATGTGTTAATAGTTATATCTACAGCCATCCAGTTGATTTTGATTCAAACAGGGTTTCCAAACCTGTAAAAAAAATTTAATCATTTTATTGGGGGCTCATACACGTCTTATCACAATCTATCCATTCATTTATTATATGTCAAGCACATTTTGCCCTCCTCATTCCCAAAATTCAAGATCTTGGCATCAGATCGTCATTTTTCACCTTTGTTCCTGCTCCCCCTTTCCTCATGAACGCTTGATAATCTATAAATTATTATTACTTTTTCATATCTTACACTGCCCACTGTCTCCCCTCACTCAATTCCCCATTATCCATCCCCCAGGGAAGAGTTTATCTGTAGATCCTTATAATGAATTCCCCCTTTTTACCCCACCTTCCCTCCACCCTCCTGGGATTGCTGAAACCAATCCAGAAGTCCTCTTCAGACTCATGAAGCAAATGCAACGGCACCAGGACAATCACAGGTGGATGCAGAGTCTTGTGCATGAATGGAGGTAGAAAGAGCACTGACAAATGTCTCCCCATGGCTCTCATTTCCAGGACTTTAGGGTCTATCAGCTGTATCCAGGGAGATAGAATCATCTCAGCGCTGGCAGGGGCCTCCAAGTAGTTTTTCTGGTTTCAGAACTTTGGTTCCCTCAGAGTAAATCCACATAGCTTCTCCTTCAAAATGTCTCACGGGCAGTTAACCTTCTGTCTTTGCAGCTGCAATGTCTCCCAAGGACTGACTTCATGGTCTCTCATTTCCACAGGGAAAATATGGTGAGCTTTCCCCAGAATTCTCAGAGAAAGGCATGCCCACAAGAGGTCTCGTTCGTTATCTCCAGATTGACAGGCTAGACTCCACCCATACACTCTTAGTCAAATGGGCACCACACTACATGACTGCCACAGCCAATCTCACCACTGGTCCTGAAGGGATCATATCCTTTGGATTCCCCATGTTTCCAGTTCCTATAATCTGTACCAGTGTATGTCCTCTGATTTAGCTAGATTTGTAAAGTAGAACTGGGATTATGACCGGGGGGGGGGGGGGGGAGGAAGCATTTAAGAACTAGAGGAAAGTTGCATGCTTCATTATGGTTGCACTGCACCCTCACTGGTTTATCTCCTCCTTGCAACCCCTCTATAAGGGTAAATCCATTACCTACAGATGGGCTTTGGGTCCCCAACCTATTCTCCCCCTCATTAACAATAATATAAACTTTAGTTCTTTGATGTCTGTTACCTGATTCTCTCAACACCTCGTGGTCACACAGGCTGGTGTGCTTCTTTCATGTGGGTTTCATTGCTTTTGAGCTGGATGGCTGCTTGTTTACCTTCAAGTCTTTAAGACTCCAGATGCTATATCTTTTGAAAGCGAGCACCGTGAACTTCCTTCACGAAATTTGCTTATGCACCCACTTTGTCGTCAGCGATTGTGTCAGGATGATAAGCATCATGGAATGCCAGTTTAATGGAACAAAATATTCTTCCATTGAGGGAGTACTTGAGTGGAGGACCAATGTCCATGTGCTGCCTTAATGCTAAACCTATAAATATATGCACATAGATCTATTTCCCCATGAATTATTTACTTTTACTTTATATAATATTTGAATTTATAAACATAGCCCCCATTTCAAAAAATATTTTTCCTAGATCTCAACTGCCATTTTGGAATCATCCCCCATCTTGAAGTAGGTTCTCTGGAAGCCTTTTCCAAAGTGGATGATAGAGTCCCTTGGGGCACTGCTAGAATGATCCAGAGGGTTCAAGCTAATAGCCACATTTGTCTTGAATGACAGGCTATAGCACAAAAGTTTTTAATTGCCAAGAGGGTTCTGTTTGTTTTTGTTTTTGTTTTTCTGAAAAGGGAGCAGTAGCCCAAATAAGCTTGAGAAGCTATGAGCTAGATCTTGGGTGATAAAATATTTCCAATTGTTAAACTTAAAACAGCTTTTTGCTACCCTCAATCTCTCAAAAGATTATTCTGCAGGGTATACACATTTTTCTTCCATTATAGTTATTGAGAAGTCTACTTACATTCTTTCTGATGCCATTATTTTGAAGTATCTAAATCTTTTTAATTTGTTCTAGGTTTTGCTGGAACACTATAAACTTATTTATATTTATATTTCTGGGAGCGCACTTGGGTTAGTGCAGGACTGCTAACTGCAAGGTTGAAATTTACCAGTGCCCTGAGGTTCTATGCAGTCATGAAGAGTTACAACTTCAAAAACCATATATAGGGTCAGAGAGATGCTGTGGAATACTGTATATAATCTTTGACATATGTCAAATGATATATTTTAAAGATAACCAACAGAGACAAGATGAAGGTGCTGGATGGCTCATTGATTTATATTCTTTCTTTCTTTTTTTCTCTCCTATCTTCTTTGAGTTTAACTTACTATTACTCTTAAGAGTAATAGTCTTAATTCGTTGGTTTTTAATCTTTCTTCTGTTATACTCAACAGGCAATTAAAGGGGTCCTGGCGACACTCAGTAGTAGTTAGGCACTCAGCTAGGAATGCAATGGGGGGAACTCACCAGCTGCTTCAGGGATAAAGATGTACCAGGCTGTATCAGCAAGATTGGCTCCTTTGGAAGCCCTGTGGGGCAGTTTTGCTCAACTCAACAGCCATGCTACAGGATGGCTTGCGGAATCCTCAGATGGATCAGCACTCTACACACATAAAATCCCTCACTGCCACCCAATCACTTCTAACTGACAGCAACCCTGCAACATAGAGCAACACTGCCCCTGTTGGTCCTCAAGGTTGTAAATTTTCAAGAGAGGTTATAGTCTCATCTTTCTCCCAGGTTTGTTCTGCTGACCTTGAGGTTAATAACACAACATGTAAGCCACTATTCCACCAGGACCGCGTCAGAACTGATCAGCCATGTTGGACTGTGTTCAGGACAGGCATGCTGTAGCACTGAGCTGATGGGGTAACAGCTTCTACCACCGTCACTGACACAAGGCCCTGGTGCAGCCACCTTTCCACCCAGAATTGAGTCTCAAGCAATAATCTCAGTAAAAGCAGAGAGAGCGTCTTTCTTTTCCTTCCTGTATTTCTGTTCCTGGGAGAAATTTTAGCAAAAGTGAATATGGTTGGCTGAGGCTATGATTCATGACTGGCTCTAGGCACAAAGGAAGAAGGAAAGTATTTGGCATGCTTAATGTTTGACTTCTTAAAAAAAATTATAAAATGATCCTTCCCCCAAATACTAAAGAGGTGTAAAGGCTAAGTAGCAAAAATTTGTGGAAACATTCACTATAATGACCAACTAGAAATAATAAGAAATTGTTCCAACAGCCTAGTTTCATACTTGCTTAATGATCACCTGATCAATTCATTTGACCACCTATATAATACTGGCTTTATACAATATGAGATTTTGGCATTTCATACAGATGTCCCAAGGGGCAGCGGGGTGGGGGGTGAGGGGAAGAACAGGGGAGGGTGTCATATAAAAGGATTTTTCACTTGTGACTTTGTTCTTATGTGTTTATTATTCTGATGAATGGCATTCTCCCCTATTGAGTCCCTTAATCAGTACTAATATTTAGCATGGTCCATAAATGGAAATAAAAAAGTCATCATATAATGTGAAATCTTACTAAAGTAACCTCCTATAATATTCTATCCTTTTAATCCTAATTGTCTGTGATTTGGCTACCCCAGCAAACAGATGGTGAGCCCAAGTCCCTTGGGCAGGGTTTGTATTAAGGTAAGTCACTGATAGCCACACCTGGGACGCCTAGTAAAGGACACAGGAAGAAAGAGGCAGAGGCTGAGCCCCGGTGGCGTAGTGGTTATGCGCGGGACTGCGGCCCACTGGGTTGGAGGTTCAAATCCAGCAGCAAGGCTAGGCCGCTTACTCCCACCACCAGAGGGCAGTGAGGCCCCAAAAACCAAAAAGAGAGAGAGAGAGAGAGAGAGAGAGAGAGAAGCAGAGAAGCCAAATGACAACCCAGCCCCGTGACAGTCTCTGCACAGGACACTGAAAGCAGGGACTTCTTTCCCCTATGGTCAAAGCACTAACTCACAATCTCTTTTCTTCTTTCAATCACATTTCTGTAGGTTTTTGAATGTGTTTTCCTCCCTCTGTATTGTAGAAAGGTAACATCAAAGACCTCATTTTATGCATAGTAAAATTTTTCATTTGTGATTAAACCACAATCGCTGAATCTCCCATCAATTTTGTGGGTTTTTGTTTGCTTTTGTTTGTTTTCAGAAGACTCTTCCTTCAGAAGACTCTCCCCACTCTCCTCCCCCTTTGTAAAGTCAGTTTGGCACAGTTACATGTTTATATGGGAAACATTTTAAGCAGCTCCAGTTGTTGGTTTTATGGAAAATCAAAACAGAAAGAATCGGAACATTTGGCAGGAACCCTGCGACCTGAGCTGCCGACGTGATTTGTTTGGTTTTATGAACATGTACAGGCAACGCTTTCTTTTTCAGGGCAAGCATGGTCAGGAAAGAGGAGAAGAACAGCACGCTAGGAGGGGGTTGGGGTGGGGGCATATACTCTGTTCTTTAACCAACTTCTTGAAAACATGTTTTATGTCAGGGTTTAAATTATAGGGGCAGTCTGACACATGCCTTTGTGTTTCCTTGCATAAACTCTAACCTGACCATGGTTGTGAAATAATCCTTTTGCTTTAATTTCTGGATTGTCTTTGATGAGTCAGATATTAAATATGACTGGTTCAGATGTCACATATCAATGCAGGGCATAAGTGTCAGCATTTAGATGGAGAGTAATTGGATTCATATCTGTGTTATGTTTTCAAATTGCTGGGTCAGACCTAGGTCTCCTGCTGTAAATTCTTCATTGCTGCCTGAAGTAATAGGAATGTGACAGATTTAATACCTAGAATAAGTTATTAACTGTAAGGGTGCATAAAACAGTGGCACTGCTGCGCAGAGAACATTGCCCTGCTCATAATTCTGTAAGTGAAAATTAAAGTGGTTTTCTTCTTCTTTTTTTCATTTCAGTGAAATATTTTTCTTCATTAACTTTCTTGGCCCACTCAAGTAAGCCCTTTATGTTTGATCTAATGTAGACTGATCACTTTTGTTTGGCCATTCAATTATGAGTGCTTACATTCTTACACCCAAGTGTGAAAGAATGAACTGCAGAAAGGAAGGGAGTGGTTTATAATGTTTCACTTCCTGAAAGGTCAAGTGGCTTGTTGACTGCAACCATTATCTTTCCTGGCAACAATTTCCAGCCAAATCTCATTATTAAACACCACAAAATAGCATCACTTTTGTCATCCTGCACTTGCTTTTCTGCCATGGCCAGAAAGAGGAGGAATTGAAGCCTGAGAAACTAACCAGAAATGTTTATTTGTAGAGAAAGAAGAGTAAAAATCCAAGACCAGAAAAAAAAGAGATGGATGGTGTGCATATTCCTGCAAACACCTGTGTGTGTAGTAGAGGCTATTGCCAGCACAGGGAAGGGATCTTCCCGAGAATGGCCAGTACTACTGCTGAACTGGTCCTGAAAAGCTGCACAGATTTCATGACTGCCTGGTTTCCCATAAGGAGATTTGATGGCGCTGTAAAGACTGGACTGATCAGTGAAAGGTTGGCACTGCAAAACCCCTTGACAGAAAAACATGGCTGTTTGTTCGCATAAAGATTCACAGTATCAAAAACCCTTTATAGATTCCTTATAAGTCAGAACCAACTTGATGGCAGCAGATGTTGAGGAGGGGGAGTAGAACGGTACTTGATCCCTGGGAGACAGCACAATGGGTTAAATGTTGGACTGCGAACTGAATGGTGATAGGTTGGAATCCACCAGCTGCTCTGAGGAAGGAAAGGCAAGACATTCTGCTTCTGCAAAGGTTTATCGCCTAGGAACCCCTCTGGAGACAAGTTCAACTATGTCCTGAAATTGACTCACAGGCTTAATACTGGCAGTCAACTTGAACTTTATTTGTGGTTTAAGACAAGCAGTGGATTCCTGTGTCTGCTGGACCATTCCCATCTCAAGAAAGTTCTCCATTTCTATAGCATCCATCATACAAGTCCGTGGTGAATAGGAGGATTCAAGGCCATTCAACCATGGATTATATTAGTTAAGCCATGGCTGGATACCTTTGTGGTAGTTATAGAATTTCACCTCCACTTGGTAGCGTGAAGGGATGGAGTGTGTCCTGCCAATCAGGTCACAGCCTGATGATGCCTCCTTGTGGTCGTGGTCTTTTCATAAAGATTCTGGGAACTTCCTGTCTTTCTCCATGAAGGCAGATGACACACTCTCTCTCAGCTTTATGCTCCTCTTGAGGAGACACACTCAGAAAGCTGGAGGAGTCATGTAGATACCGGGGCCAGTACTGAGATACTTCCACTGCCATTGGATCCACAAGGCATTTCCTGCACTTGGCATCATTGTATGTGCTGTGTGAGTCTGAGGTGCAATTTATTCAGTTACTGTTTCTATAGATTTGCCTATCCTGGACTTCATATACAGAAAAAAAAATTTAAAACACACAATAATAAACAAAAAAATTAACAAGAATAACAAAGTAAAGGGGATTAGAACCTCAATCAGAAAGGAAGCAGAAACTATTAAGAACTAGAACAAATTTAACTGGATCATAAGGAATACCAAACATGTTAAATATTACCCTAGCTTCATCACCAACAATTTATTCTCCAATATGTTCTGCATGTTAGCAAAGCTATTCACATCATTGGACTATAGTCAGAGAGGATTTACCAGGGGCTTAATCCATGTGTATTGTCACTTCACTTTTTTTTAAAGGCAGCTTTAAATTGGTGCCAAAAAGATATCAAATAATATTAATTTTGACACAATTGTCTTTATATTGCTCTATATCTGATAACAGGGCTATCCACATTCAACGATGGTTGGAGAGAATTCGCTGGTGAATAGATTCATGTGTAGGTTCTGCACATGGATTTTAGGCTTCCACTGTCATCCATAGCTTTCTGCAAAGCAGATATTCACAACTTAAACTCTGATAACATCACTTCCTTTGGAGTTTAAGATTTGTATTTCATTATTTACTATCCTGGGATCCACAGGCTGGTATGCTTCTTCTGTGTGAACTTAGTTGACTACCTGTTTAAAAACAAGCTTTTAAGACACCATACAGTATTATTTCTGATAGCCGGGCACCATATAGTTTCTTCTACACACTTTGCTATAGCACCCATATCTTCAAACATCAAGCATAGCCAAGACATGGCAATTCTTTGGAGGTGACAAACATGTTCTGCAATTAGATAATAAAGATCAATGCACAGTTTTGTGACCAACCTAATAATCTGTGACCTATACCCTTTAGTGTTGGAATAATATCTCAATAAAACTATTTAGAAAAGAAATAATAAACATTGTTAAAGAACTTCAATGGAAATCTCTTAATATTCTTTCTTCAGCTAAATTCTTTGAGAATAAGCATTTTCCTAATACTGTACCACTGAAACATGGAAATCAATTGAATGGTGAGGCTGGTACAAATAAATACAATATATGTGCTATATTTTTTTCAAAAGCTATGCCTATGTTCATATATACTTCTGGGGGGGGGAGGAAGGCACTCAATTGGGACGCATTATTGACTAACATAGTGGTGAAACTCAAGACAGCAACAAACGTGGGTTTGAATGTTAGTTGTAGCATTTACTAGCTATATGAAATGAAAAAAATGTTCTTAATGTCTGTCTAAAGCTCAATCCCTTCATCTGTCAATTGGAGCTGGCCATTGCTGGGGCGGTCAGTCAGCGTGCAGCCTAGCTGGTGGATGTAGAACAGAAGCAGGTCTCGGCTCCTCCTCAATGGCGCCAGTACATGAAGCTTTTGTTGTTGGGTGCCGTGAAGTTGGTTTCAACTCACAGCCACCCTGCAGACAACCGAATGCAACACTTCCTAGCCCTGGGCCATCCTCACCAAGGTCCTCATGTTTGAGACCAAGCATATGATAGAAACATTAAAATTATTTCATTAAATGCTCCCAAGACCCACTATGATCCCTTTTGACATAATAATAACCAAAGGCATAGCCCTCACTATATTTAGTTTAACTAAAAAAAAGCCCAAAAAACTAAACTCATTGCCCGTGAGTCGATGCCAACTCATAGTGCCCCTATAGGACAGGCTAAAACTTGCCCTTGAACGTACATTCCCAAAACTCTGTTTACCTAAGTAGAAAGCCCCATCTTTCTCCCTCGGAGAAGCTGATAGTTTTGAACTGTGATCGCAGAGCAGAGTACAGCCATTGTGCATAGGAGGACCCCTATAGTCTGACTCATTATTAAAAACCTAAAGTCGCTAATCGCATGCCCACTATAGTATTATTGATACAGAATCATCACCTTCTTTACATCCCTTGTATGCAGATCCTATTGTCAGATAGACCACACATTGCTGTATGGTAAAAGATTTCTACCATTCTAATCTCTATTAAAAACTAATCCAGAATATTTGTTTTATAAAGACATTTCACATAATAGAGATAACAATATTTACCAATTGCTGCTCTCTTGCTTATGTGAATTATGTATTAGAATTCTAAAATTATTTTTTAAACTCTATAAAATTTACCAAAAGATACGATAAATAACACAGAAGAAACAGTTTTCAACTTTTGACACTTAGGGATACCTTAGTGGTATTTGAGAGGCCCACACGTGCACAATAGTATTCATTAACTATAAATTAATCTCCAACATGCAGATTAGGTGACAATAATAATTAACAAATTCTAAATTACAAAAAAATATATATTCTTGGGCTGAGCCCGGTGGCATAGTGGTTGTGCACGGGACTGCGGCCCACTGGGATGGAGGTTCGATTCCAGCTCCACAGAGCAAAGGCTGGGCCTCCTACTCCCACCACCTGAGGGCAGTGATGCCCAAAACAAAAAAAAAAATATATATATATATATATTCTTACACCAACAATCAAAATGAGTTTGCAGTCTCTGAAAGTCCATGTGGAAACCAAAGCATAGCTCTGAACTGGATCAGAAATGTAACTCTCTTTCTTTTAAAGAGTCTATATCATTCATATCATTCATCCTAAAGTAATGACTCAATAAACTATTGCTCCTCTCTCTTAGTCTTGGAGTTGATTAAATGCTTGGAAACTTACCTCACAGGGAGGTGCTATGTGGATCAGTCAACTTTGCAAATTGGTCAAGTTTACAAAAACAAGCTATGTTAGCAGAGAAACAAATTAGCCCACATGGAAGAAGCACAGTCAGCCTGTGTGATCATGAGGTGTCAATGGGACCAGGTATCAGTTATCAAAAGATCCTAAGCAATATATCTATGCGAATAGAGGGGATGGAGTGGAGACCCAAAACTCAGCTGTAGACAATTGGCTTTCCCGTCAAAGAAGGGTTATAAGGAAGGGGTGATTTGAAGGTGCAGGACAGCACCAATGAAACACACATTATTCTTCTAGTTCCTGAATGCTTCTTCCACCCACAACTCCACCCCCCACTACCCTTACCCAGTTCTACCTTACAAATCTGGCTAAACCAGAACACATATTGGTCCAGATAAGAGTTATCAACACATGGAATACAGGACAGAAAAACCCCTCAGGAACAGAGGTGGGTGTAGCAATGCCATGAACACAGGGGGATATTTGGAGAGGGAAAAGGGGGAGTAAGGGGGAACCCATCACAAGATTGCATATATAGCCTGATCCTCACCACCCAAAGGGGATGAATAGCAGAAATGTGGATGAAGGGAAACAGTAGACAGTGTGAGATATAAAATAATAATAATAATAACAATATATAATTCATCAAAGATTTACAAGGGTGAGAGGATGGGGGAGGGAGGGGAAAAATGAGAGCTTATACCAAGGGCTTAAGTAGAGAATGTTTTGGAAATGATGATAGAAATATATGTACAAATATGCTTGATATAATTGATGTATGGACTGTTGTAAGAACCCCCAATAAAACTTTTATTTAAGCAGCTTTGTTTATAAGTTAAGAACAAAGAACTTTAAGCATCAAAGTACATCTGAGTTATTCCCAGGTCATATTTTTTTTTATTCAAAAGTTCCTATTCTTTACTAAATTATCTCTGTTTCATTCGCCCCTTTACACATATAGAGGCAAGACAGGAGAATTGGGCCCATGGGTTTTACATTTTCATTAAAAACCATGCGTAAGCTTTAACCAACGTGAATTGTGGGTGGCATCTCACTTCATAATTTCTTCAGGGGAAATTTGACTGAACACATGAAACTCGCCTATGCAACAAGATCCTTATTTGCTTTGCCAGTATGCACGTGTAAAATAGTCTCTGGCAAGCATTCATCAAAGCCCCTTCTATGGGCTCACTGCTGAATTACTGACATCAATAGCTCCCTGGGTCAACAGCCCTCGTGAAGACAGGCATGGAATCCAGCAAGGAGGAAGGTGAAGAGCCTGTTAACTCCCCTAATGTTGTGGAGATGTTCACAACCCCTCAGAGTCATTACCAGGTTACCACCTGATTGACAGGTTGGATTCCACCCCTGCCTCCACATGTGTAGCCTGAAGTTGGCCTGCCAGTAAGCACTATAGGCCCCTAACTTTGCAGGATAAAGGACCTTGCTTTGGTTTATGCAAGAGATGAGCAGAGGCGCGGGGCATGCTTATCCGACTTGTGTTCTAGGACCTTTTAACATAGCTGATGCCTTTGGGGAGTGAAATTTCTTAAAAAGACTCTTCTGTTCACATCTCCCATTATAACTTCCACAAAATAATTAGGTGGGCCTATGTAATCAGGGCATATATAACACTAATAGAGGGGAAGGCCCCCATGCTCCTGTCTTTGTGTTAGGAGGAGAGAGAAATGCCATAATCATTATAAGTCAAGATCATTGTCTGGCGTGGTGGAAGAGGAGATCAGAGATATCAGAGAGTATGACATGGATATTATGTAAAAGGGTAAAGAAGCCAGTCCAAAATCAGAAGTTGAGACAAGGAAAGCAGGAGACAGAAAAGGGTAGTGTTGAGACGATCAGACTGTGAGGAACAGGCTGTCTTTTTGGTCCACAGGGGCAGAGGTCAAGGGACTACACACATGAGTGAGAAGCTGAAGACCAGAGAATGACTTGACTGCTGGCTGCGGAGAGGTGTGGCTGCAGACCAGTGCCCATATCCTGAAAGTTTACCGATCCTGACTTGTGATGGCCTGCTACTTACCGTGTTGTTATGGTTCTTATTAGATGTCACCAAGCGGTTTCCAGCTCCTGGTGACAATCTGTGTAACAGAGTGAAGCATTCTCTGAGCCTGTGTCATCTTCACAGTGTTTGCCATTCTTCAACCCATCGTTGTAGCCGCTGGGTCAACCCATTCTGCTACAGTCTTCCTCTTGTTTTGCTGCCCCTGCACTTTAACAGCCATGAGTCCCTCTCCAGGGTTGTCCCTTCGGATAACATGTCCAAGTGTGAGAGACGAAGTCTTGGCATCCTTGCCTCTGAAGAACATTCTGACCAAACATCTTCAAGAGAGATTGAGTTGTTCTTTTCATAGTACATGGCACTTTCAATGTTCTTCACCAGCGCCAAAATTCAAATGCATTGCTTCTTCTTTTAAAGTGGCCAGATTTTAAATGTGACACCATTGACTGGGGGGAGGTGGGGAGGTGCCTTGATTAAAAATTTGGTCTATATGGACCAACAAAAATTTGCATAGAACACAAAAATTGTATTGTAAATATTTATTTTAATTTTTAAAACGCTGCAGGATGCTGTTAAATTGTTAAAAAGCAGGACATCTGGTCACTTTATCTTTGGTCTAACTCCCTTAAGAAGCTTTCTTAATTGTGAGTACTGTCTATGTGTCCGGGGTGGACACAGCAATATATTGTCTAACTCAGGAGAGAATTAGAGGGCTGTGGAAGGCACACTTGGTGTCCGAATGGTCTGAACAAGGACAGTAGATGAAAGGGCAAATGGCCCCTTCCTCCTGGCAAACGGAAAGCCAGAGGAAGCGATTCTGATGGAGCCAGTCCCTGCTGTTTATTGTAACAGCAAAATGCTCATTTTCTCTACTCAGCATGACCAAACTTTTAAAATAAAATCAAGATTAAATAGACAGTAAATCACCAGTTATGGACATTTGAAAATAATTTCCTCTTGCCTTTTGTTATATAAATTGCCCTCACTTTGAAACTGTTGACTCCAACCCTTCTTAACAAATTCTTCATTATAATCATCTGAACTTTCTGCCCTTGCAGCTTGTCTTATCATTGAAAAGGCCTTAAGCCTTTTCTTGCATTAAAGCCACAAAAGGAACCAAATAAACTTGTTGTTAATTATCTTCAAATTTGACTCAAAGACACTCCATAGCAACACAGGGACTGCCTGTACACTAGATTATACTGCCAATTCTTTATCACTAACTCTTTCTAGTGGAGAGCTCACCACAATGAAGTCTTTTTATATCTTTATCTGTAACGTGAAGATAACATGTAATCCTTAAAATGTTTAGTTTAGGCTGCTAGATTGAAGCATCAATTGTATGATGTTATTTAAAGCTCTGTGGCATTCATTTATGCCATCTTTTAGGTTGGGAAATATTTTATCTCCTTCACCCCAATTTTTTCTTTCTTTAATGTAAAAGTATCCCAAATAATTTATCTATATTCAACAATTCTAAGAAGTAGCATATGATCAAGAAAAGGTCCAAACTAAAGGCATGGACAAAGAACAAGGTCCAGGAATTGAGAGAATACTAATTCCAATATTTCAACAAACTGGATGTACTCACTGTGTCAATAAATTGAGGAAGACAGCTTCTTTAAAAGATCCAATTTTGTTCTCATCCCAAAGGAAGATGACCTAAAAGTGATATTGAACAATTTCATTATTATTTCATGCAACTAAAATTCTACTAAAGATACAACAATAACACTTACTGCAATACATCAGCAGGAAGTTGCTAGAAATTCAAGGTGCTGTCAGAAGAGGATGGGGAACAAGTGTTAGCATTGCTGACACCAGGGGGAAGTTAGTTGAAAGCAGAAAATACCAGAAAAATTATGGATAACGTTGTGAATATTGGAATCATCAGAACACTTAATTTTGCTCAGGAGAAATTTGTTCATTGACAGAGAGGCAGTTGTTTGAACAGAAAAGGGAAAGTTAAAATCAGAAAAAGTATGCATGAGACTTAAATGCTCTCATCATATTTATTCTATCTGAATTATTTTTCTGAATATTTCCCATCCGTAATTGATTGAATCACAGATTCAGGATCTGTGGAACTGAAGGTCTGACTGTATTTCTGTTTCCTTTTGTAATTATATGTTGATGTCAAGCATCAGAGAGTAATTTCAACTCACAGTGACTTCATGCACAGTAAAAGGAAACATTACCTGGTCCTGTACATCCTCAAATCATTCCTATACTTGAACTCATTGTTACAGTCCCTGTGTCAGTCCATCTCATTGAATGTCTTTCTCTTTTTCAACAACCCTCTATTTTACTGAGCATGATATCCTGCAGAAAGTGAACTTTACAAAGTAGCAGAGATGAAGTCTCACCATCCTCCCTTGTAAGATGCTGAGAAGATGGTGTTGGGGTCACATCTGACCTCCTCCAGCTCCTGGGTCAATTGCAGAGATGACAAAACAGAAATCAGACACAATAATCCATTTTATCCCTTTCCTGATATCAACACTCTCTCCTATGGCACTCCGCTTAATGGACACACAGAAGTCACAGACAGTGCTCGCAATAATGAGGCTTATTACAGGAGTTGGCAAGTTAAAATTCAAGTGAGCAATGCCCCTAATACAGCTATTCAGTCAGGCAGTCTCTTTTCTGCTGTGGTCACAGAAAGACCGCTTCTGCTCCTTAGTGTCTTAATCTGACCTTTGACCTGTTTGGGCAATGTTACAAAGCTCTTTTAGAGCTGAAAATAAGTTTCCAAAGGCCATTTCACTCCACTATAAGTTTCAAGTCTAAGATACTCACAATTCACTGGCCAACATTTCTAGTTTCTCCAATTAATTTCTCTGAGGCAGTGAACTCCACAAACAAGCTTCCTGTCCCAAAGCACTCACTTTACTTGCTCTGTGAGTTGAGGGTTGGAATGTCCCCTGCTCTCTATCCCATGGACTGGCTTCCTGGTGCCTCAGGACTCCTCTGGTGTCAAAGCTACCTTTAGCTCAAGACTCAATGTGTAGGTATCATGGGGTCCAAAGGACAGGATCCACTCCTGGTACTTCTCTCTTGCAAAAAATGGGGTCTCACCTTCCTGCTCCTGAAATGCCCAATTTTGCACCCAGCAAAATGTCAATCACTATTAACCCTGTTAACATTCAGCTGAGTCACATAATACAATCAGTATATTCCCTCACCTTCTTACCGAGGCCCATAAAAAAAGTCTTTTGATAAGAATTAAACAAACTATGCCTAGAAAAGCAATATTGGATAACTCACTATTATTAAATATTAAATAATTCGGAAGCATCTGACTATACTTTTTATAAGACAGATTTGTCTGTTTTCCTGGAAGCACATGGTGTATTAAATATTTTGTGTCAACATCATATTTCAAATATATTCATGCTTTTTTAGCCATGTGTTGCAAAGATTGTAGGGGAATGATGTAAACAATCTAAAAGATGACAGAAGGGATACACGGAGTCCCTGTACTAAAAAGAACTGGTCAACATTGAGTCATTTCAAGAGGTAGAATATGATCAAAAACCAGTGACAGTGAAGGAAGAAGTCTAACCTAAAGCTAGGACATTAGTGAAAAACAAGGCTACAGGAATGGATGGAATATCAGCTGAATGTTTACCAAGAAATATGGAAGCGAACTAGCTGGTCAAGAAACTGGAAGGGATACATATTTGTGCCCATTACAAAGAAAGGCGAACCACCATAATGAGGCCATTAGTGAACAAATTATTGATAATCCGATCCAAGTAAATGTCTGTTGTCAGTAAATCCACAATGGTTGCAACAGAGAGCTGCCAGAAATTCAAGCTGGATTCAGAAGATGTGGCATGAGTTAAATCATTGTTGACAATAGATGGATCTTGCCTGCTAGCAGAGAATACCAGGAAGATGTTTATTTGTGTTCTGTTGACTGCACAAAAATATTCACCTATTGGTTATTATAAACTGCTGAATTATTTGTAATTTTTCAAAGAAAATGAATTCCTGAACACTTGATTGTGCTCAAAGGAAACCTGAACCAGACCACAGAGCAGTCATTTGAACAGAACAAGGTTTTAAATTAAGAGAAATGTGCATCAGGGTTATATTCCCTCCCCATATTTATTCAATCTGTATCATGAGCAAATAATCATAGACGTTGGACTATATGAAGAAGAATGAAACATCAGGACTGGAGGAAGGCTTATTAACAATCTGTGATACAGCAATGACACAAACTTGCCCGTTGAAAGCAAGAACTTGCTAATGTAGACCAAGGACTATAGTCTTCAGTATGGATTACAATTCAATGTTTAAAAAAAAAAAGTCCAGAATCATCACAACTGAACCAATAGGTAGCATCTAGTAAATGGTGAAAAGTTTAAATGTGTCCAGGATTTCATCTGTCTTACATCCATAATCAATACTTAGAAGCATAATCAATATAGAAGCAATGGTCAAGAAATCAAATGGCATGTGTCCCTAGCCTAATTTGCAGCACAAGACCCCTTTAAAATGTTAGGAAAAATTATCACTTGGCAGATTAAAATATGCCTAAGGAGAAATGAGCTATTTAATGTGGCTCTTCTAGCCCATCTCTAACTCCCACCCAACACCTTTTTTCTGCATGGGTCTAATAACAGAGTGGGGAAGACCTTGATAAGATTCACCCCTTGAGTAACTGTGAACAAGACTCCCTGGAATGCCATCCTGCTGCATATAAAATGAACCTCCTGAAAAGCAGGAGAAGGGATTTCATGATCAGCAAGATTCAGGAGTGCAGTTCATCCTCTGGATCCAAGATTCGCCTGGATCCAAGATCTGCACCACCTGTGCGGTGAATCTTCTGGGTCCAGAAGACAGCTGCAACATTACAGAAGTAGCAGCAAAACAAGGGGCCAGAGCATGGAGCAGAGTGGTAGGCTTCCCAACCCTGGGAACAAGTAGAGCTGGGTGTTTGTGGGTGAGTTTCAAGAGGGATACTGGGCCTGAGGACTCATGAAGCTTGAGTTGAATGACTTCAGGCTAAGGTTTTCAGGAAGGGGATGCCTCTGAGTATGTAATTCAGGTTGAGGCTTCCAGTGGAGAAGTATGTCCCTTTGAGCATTGGTTAGCAGACTTGAAAGAATTTTATAATGAGACCTGATAACTATCCAGGGCATTTCACACTGACATTACAGCTTGCTAACTTCTGTAGTAAGTGCTTTATTTTTTTTTAATTTTTAAAATTTTATTGGGGGCTCACAGCTACCACAACATTCAGTACATCATTTGTATCAAGCACATTTGCACACATATTTCCACATACATTTCCCAATATTTTCCACTTGAGCCCTTGATATAAGCTCTTTTTAAAAAAATAAAATAAACCTCCCCTTTCCCCTCCCCCCTTTTTTAAAAATTAATCATTTTATTGGGGGGGCCCTACAACTCCCATCACAATCTCCAACAACATCAGTTGTATTCAGGCCACTTTTACACACCCATTGCCATCATCACTCTCAAAACATTCTCCCTCCCTCCAGGCCCCCATTATCAGCTCCCTATATTACCCTTCCTCACCCCCTTCCCCTTGAACCCTTAGTCATTTACAAATTATTTTTCCATCTTGTACACTGTAAAATGTGTCCCAACACTCACTTCCCTGTTGTCCATGTCCCAGAGAGGAGGCTATGTGTAGATCCCTGAAGTTGGCTCTCCCTCTCCATTCCTCCATCCCTCCACCCTCCTGGTATTACCACTCCCATCACTAGTCTTGATGGATCATCTATCCTAAATTTTCCATGTTTCCAACTTCACTGTACATCTCCTGGTCTAGCTGGATTTATGTGGTAGAATTGGGGTCATGATAGTGGGTGGGAGGCAGCAGGGGAACTAGAGTAAGGTTGCATATTTCATAGCTCCTACCCTGTATCTTAACTGACTCATCTCCTCCTTGTAACTCCTTTGCAAAAGGATGTCACCTCACCTATTGATGGGCTTTGGGTCTCCAATCTGTACTCCCCCTCATTAATAATAATATAATTTTAGCTCATTGATGCCTGATACCTGATGCCTTCACCACCTCATGATCACACAGGCTGGTGTGCTTCTTCCGTGTGGGCTTTATTGCTTCTGAGCTGAATGACCACTTGTTTACTCAAGCCTTTAAGTCCCCAGATGCTATATCTTTTGGTAGCCGGGCACCATCAGCTTTCTTCACCACATTTGCATATGCACACATTTGTCCTCAGGGATCATATCGGGAAAGTGAGCATGCAAAGTTGTGCTTTTGAGTTCTTGAAGCCTGATATCTCATCCCTTTGACACCTCATGATTCCACATGCTAGTGTGCTTCTTCCATGTGGGCTTTGTTGCTTCTGAGCTAGATGGCTGCTTGTTTACTTTCAAGCCTTTAAGTCCCCAGACGCTCCACCTTTTGATAGCCAGGCATCATCAGCTTCTTCACCACCTTTGCTTATGCACACATTTGTCTTCAGTGATCATGTCGGAAAGGTGAGCATCTTGGAATGCCCATTTAATAGAACAAAGTGTTCTTGAACCAAGGAGATACTTGAGTGGAGGTCCAATGCCCATCTGTTGTCCTACTACTAACCCTATAAGTATACACATTAATCTCTTTCCCCATCCTCACTTATAACTATATGCCCCTATATACATACCTGTATTTGAACCTATATAAATGTTCATTATCCCCCAGTTCCTTCCTCTATTTCCATTTGCTTCCCTCTTGTCCCACTATCATGCTCACTCTCCCTTTGGGTTTCAGTATTTTTTCTTTGTTACATTAGTCTTAATCACTCCCTATTGGCCTTCTCTCACCCACCTTGTCCCTGCTTTTGTATCAATTGTTATTCCCTTTTTCCTAGGCTGGTTGACATCACCACCTTTCCCCCTCCTCCCCCTCTTCAATGTCCCCTACCCTGGGGCCATCAGACTTGTCATTTTTACCTCCAACCTCTTTGTCCAGTCTATCTTGT